>SSNS01001297.1:15822-25997 GCA_006937985.1 Aphyosemion australe | reverse complement strand
GAATCACACTGATCTAAAAATGCAAAAGAGGTTTTATTAATGTAACTTGCAAATGTTCTTGTTTTTATTTTTATTGTCATTAGGAGTTTGGTCACCAATCCCTCCCAAAATGATCACATTTCTCATCTGAGGGCAGAACACAACCTAAAAGGGGACCCAGGTGAGGTCTGAACACCTGTGATGATGCAAATTATACTGAAAGAAAATCTGTTGCTGGATTTATTTGAATGTGTTCAAAGTCCCAGCCCAGAAGGGTCAATGAAATACAAAAGTCACAACAACACCCATGGTGAAAGTAAAAATAATGCTGAAGTAACACAAACAAGGGAAAAATAAAATACAGTTTTATATATAAAAAGAGTTGTTAAAGGCACAATTGACAGTTTTGGCTTGCTTTTAGCACCACCTAGTGTCTGTTAGTGAAAGCAAATGTAAAACTTATCTCCTCGCTGTGCGTTCGTCTTTTTAACACCTTAATCTAACAGCTGAAATGTCTCTTCAGCCTTCATTAGTGTCTACAGGAGCGGTTCATCACTAAATCAAACAAATCAGCTGTGTTCATGATCTAAAACATGCAGGAAACATGCTGGAAGCAGACTGCAGCACCAGGTATTTCAGCTCCTTTCTTTCTAAGTCCAACAGAGACCGGACCGCCACTCTGAAGTTGCAAGTGTGGTATTCTGGCCACAGAGGGCGGTGGGGGTCTGAGTGACATTTCATTAACCCTGTAAAGGGTCATTTTAGCACAAACTGGCTCAAGAAAATGATTTAAAATATGAAAAAGTTGCATAGTATGGCTTTAACTTATGGGTGAACAGAAATTATGCTAATGCTTTAAATCCGCCACAATCGTAAGGAAAAATGCTTTTGTCTCTCGTGTACTTGTTGGTGTAATTATATTACCATGTCCTACATTTTAGCATAAGCCCACAACTTTTTTCTGTTTCCATTTTATCATAACTTCCATCTTGCTTTTGTTGTTGGGTTGCAGCTCTTGTATTTTGTTGAACCTTCCAGGCCACTGTAGTTAGACGTACACAGATTTGATCATTTTAGCTATTTTTTGTTAGCCTGGCAAGCCATCCTATATATGTGAATATATAGTCTGGCCACGAACCATTGACGGCTCTCAGTCGTGAGGCGGGATCTACGGTTGTCTTTCAAAATGTCAGCACGCAATTGGATAGCGCTAGGACCAATCAGAGTAACGAACAATGTGACGTAATCACAGCGATGGAAAAGCGGAACCCACTAATGGCGTCAATGATTTCTGTCGTTTTTGTATAAAAACATGTGAATATCAGGTGTACTGGGACATTGCACTACTTTGTTTGATAAAAATAAAAAGCCGCTAAGTATAGCCGACAGACTTACGCACGTTGGAGTCTAAATAATCCAATGTTGATGACAAAGCTATTTCAAACCAACGTGGTTCCTGAGTTGTCGCCATGTTGCTTGGGTTCGCGGCCGCAACGCTGACGTCATCGGCTACTCCCGCTCTGTGATTGGCCCACAATATAGAGCGCTGTGATTGGCCCAACCAAAACTATAGCGAGTTGTGATTGGATAGACACAGCAGTGGTTTGGGCTGCGAGGGTTCCAATTAAGCGTGCCTAGACCAAACTCTGCAAAGCAAGAATTTGGTCTAGTTCACTAGGCTAATTTTTTGTTGTAGTTTTAAGGTATCAGAGTATAAGTTGCTATATTCGTCATGCACCACTAGAGGGCTCCCTTCCTGAGCTGTTTGACCAAAACCATCCAGACTCTGGTGTAACAACTGACATAAGTTTTTTGTTTGTTTGTTTTTATCCTTTATTTGTTGTTTCGATGAAGAAAAGATTTAACTGGTCCTTTTGTAAGTCACTGAAACATTCAACGACCCCTTTTAGGACCCCTGTATGGTGTCTCTCTCATTCTGGAAGAGCCTAGTTCCATTAGAACAGCCATGTTTTATCGTAGGACTCACGTTTATATTGATCGTTGTCTCCTTTAAGGGAACAAGTGGATTAAAAGTGTCAGAAAAATGCTACACACAGGATGACATTAGGAGGTCATGATTTGTTTTTTGGTTGGTATTAAATGGCCACCTGTCCTTCACATAAACAAAAATAGTTTATTCTTTAAAGGCATAAGTCCCTGTCTCAGCAAACACAGACATGACAGCTGGAGAATCACAGTCACAGCTGGAACGTTGCTGAGTAAAAGGGCAACTTTGATATATTGATGCAGAGTTGGGGCATGACCTGCCCTGCTGTCTCTAATCAATGTTCACCTCAACCTTCAACATTCCCAGTGATGCAGAATCCCAGGCGTGCCGGTTCGATTTGCCTTCGTTGTGCGTGCAGACACCGAGACAGATGAAATTTAGTCTGTTTGTTATAATGAGAGGTAGGTTTTGATGACCCAGTGCAGGTGCACTTAATGATCTCAGTTTAATGGTGCCGCTCAAAGCGTGACGCCAAAGATGCACGACGAGAATGCTGCACGCACACACAGCTTCGCAGCAAGACCACCTCATTTCCTAATCACAGCCCTCATGAGCTCCTCCCAGTCGGTCGCAGAAAATTTATGGTTTCTGCAGAATGCAGGCTGAGCTGCTTTGCATATTACCCATCAGCTCCAGGGTTGGCAGTAAAGATCATTGGCTTGTAACTGGACAATGCAGGTAAAAGCATAAAAATACAGAGCAGTTTCAAGCTTTGTTTTACAGTTCCTCCACCTGAATGACTCAAGACAGCTTGAATAATGTTCAGTTTTGGAAAACTTCACAAATATTAAGAATTATAAGACTTGCATAGAGATAGACAACCTTAAATGTTACGATACGTTTTCCCCACTTCCTAAATAGAAATCACCTGTTGTCAGTTCCAAGTAGGACCGTGTTTCATCGGTTAATGGGGACACATTTAGGAACGTTAACAGCCAGTCTTTAAACACAAACAACTGGAGCTAATCTCGTTAATTAAACTGCTGCTGCATTGCCAGAACCGTTCCCACCTACAAGAGAGGACTCAAACTCTGACTGTAACTTTAAAACACATTTATTCCAGCACAATAGGATTTCTCATTCCAGATAGAGAGCCCCGCTCTTTGAGTCATTAAGTCTTATCTGTGCGTCAGCATGTGAAGATCACTTCAGAGTTATCAGAGAGGATACATCATCTTGTTGAATTGAGAACAGTTTCCTGACATGGAAAGGGAAAGCTTCTCATTACGCTGCTGTGACAGTTCGTGTATCACACCTCCTTTATGTCTGTAAGTCACTGTAATCGATTGTGTTTGTCTTATGCATCAAATATGGTTTTTAACTTATGTGATGTAGAAAAATCTTAGCATTTAGGTAAAAATTATACCAAATATTACTTATTTCACCGTATTTGTGGGAAAGGATGCACTTTGTTTTTCATTATCAAATCTATTCTGCAAACGTTGTCACCTTCCTGTGCATTTTCACTGAGCTCAACATTTAAAAAGGTCCTCGGAGAGTGTTTCTGTGACCCTCCATGTGAGGATGAGTGGTCGATGGCCCTGTGCTTTCCGCTGGGCCAAACCTGTTATGATGCCATGCTTTTACTGCTTTCCCATAGACCTGACTTTTTAAGAGGTCACAGCAGTGGTCTTTGAAGCATAAAGTATTAAGTTTGAGCTTATGTTACTGAGTTATAATAGGTTCTTCAAGATTAGCTGCATACATGTCAGTGAGAAGAGGGCCACCTAGAGGTCTCTGGGTTTCAAATACATCATTTATTCTACTTAGCGGAGCTGGTAAGTGATTTTTTTAATGCTGGCTGGATGGTTTGTGCATTAGGTCTGAAGGAAGAGACCAAGTGATGCATTAACATGACAAGTAGACTGAAAATAAGATGCAAAGAAGACACTAAAACTCACTAAAGTGTAGAAACAAAATGTACTTTTAAAAAGGTGTGTCCTGTTTACCTGGCATAAATCTGACTGCGTTTCATAAAATAAAGAAAACATCACCCATGCATGTTGGTGCTAGTGTGATGATTGATGCTTTGCTGCTTCAGGACCTGCATCATTTCCTGTATTTAATGGAAATGGGAATTCTGTCAGAAAATCCTGCAGGAGAATATCTGACCTTTGACCTTAAACAGAATTCATGGTAACACTTTACAATAAGAGTTCCTTTATTAACGTCACTAAGTGCATTATTACAAATTAATAAACTATTAAATAAGGTATTAACAACTGCTTAATATTAATGTTAGTATTAAACAATGCATTACTAAGCAGACCCCCCACCCCACCCTTTGTCCTAACCTTAAAACCATCCTTAGCAACTTTTTCATATTTTAAATCATGTTCTTGAGCCAGTTTGTGCTGAAATGACCCTTTACAGGGTTAATGAAATGTCACTCAGACCCCCACCACCGTCTGTGGCCAGAATACCACATTTGCAACTTCAGAGTGCCGGTCCGGTTCCTGCTGGATTTAGTAAAAAGGAGCGGACATACCTGGTGCTGCAGTCTGCTTCCAGCATGTTTCCTGCATGTTTTAGATCATGAACACAGCTGGTTTGTTTGATTTAGTGATGAACCGCTCCTGTAGACACTAATGAAGGCTGAGGAGACATTTCAGCAGTTAGATTAAGGTGTTAAAAAGACGAATGCACAGCGAGGAGAGAAGTTTTACTTTCAGTTCTACAAACGGACACTAGAGGGTGCTAAAAACAAGCCAAAACTGCCAAGTGTGCATTTAAGGACAACGGGAACTTTAATAAAGGGCTCCTTTGTTTATTAATGCTTAATAATGCACTAAGTAACGTTATTAAAGGGACTCTTATTGTAAAGTGTTACTGAATTCACTCAGTGATGTGGGAGACGCATCACCAGCAATCACAGACATTGTATTGCTGTTATTGCCAACAGCAGTAAGTTTAGGGGACACTTACTGTTTCCACATAGAGACTGGCTGACCACTCTGCTACTTTCTTCTACCACTAATCTCCAATCGCATTATGTCCAGTTATTTCAGCTGTTAACTTTATGTTTTCTCTAAGTGTTTTTCTCTCCAGAGAAGCTCCACCAGGTGTGGCGTTCTGCTGAGCTGTGATAGTCTCCTGAAGGGGCCATCAGCTGGCACACTGCTGCCAATCACTGAACATTCTCCCTCTCCTGATATTAACTTTTTACTTTCTTTAACATGGAATGTGCTACTACTAGGTCACCTGTTGAATTAATTATAGATAAAGATAATGAAGGTTTGTTCAGAAATAGAATCTCTACTAAGAAATCACAATGTATGTAGCCATAGAAACACTACGTGGTATAAAGGTGTGCATGCTTTCTAATCAAATCAGAAAATCTGTAGAACCCATTAAGACAAATTTTGATCTCATTATCGTATGAATTCTTTGTTTTAATTCTAATTTTATAATTTTGTTGAATTTGGGAAAGAAAGGTATTCAGTGCAGTTGTTTAAGATGTTTTATGGTGGCATAGAAGCATTATTTCCTTGGACGTCAACAGCAGCAGGTCACTGGAAGCAGCGGGGACAGACGATATATTGTTTGAGCCTGAAATGTTGTTGAGTATAAAGTTTATGTTGCTGCAGGGAAAATGATTAGACGTTATCTTTCTGGTCCTGCTGGAATGTGTGCAAACAACCTGGATTTTAGTCCTGCAAATCTTTGCTGCTCTATAGTTTACAAAATGATACAAACGCTTGATAAAAGACTCATTTATCATTTTCAAAACAGGCAATGGATTTAGGCTTGATGCAGCTCTGCATTTGCACCCCAAAATATGCAATCTCCCGATGTTAGACATTGCTGTGACAGGATCTGATCTCAGTGTGTAAATCCCTTGTTTGGCTTGTTAACATACAAGAGAAGATTTTCAAGGTCTTTTGACTTTTTTGCCTCATTTGATCAGAACAAAGTGATCTGATTAGTTGATGTTTCCAGCGTTTAACACTTCCACCTACTGGTCTTTATGTCACATTAGGATGTTTGTTCTTTGCAGAAATAAACAGAGATAAAGACAGAAGCATAAAGGTCTGGAGTAGCTGGATTTCAGGCTGATCTTTTATGCAAATTAGAGCCATTAAAGTAAAAAGTTAAGCAGACCGAGGCAATTAAATTTGCTTTTAATTCCTTCAGATTATAATTGCAGATCTCAATCAGCAGCCATCCATACTGCAGTGATGTATTGTTAGTCCACAGAGAACTACTGCATGAATAATAGTCTTTTAAAAAAACGTTTCCAGCTCAGAGTAAGTAAGTGGTGGTGGTGCGGGGGAGGATTTGGGGCACAATTTGACATTAACAGAGAAAAGGGGAGAGAGCACTGAAAGACGCGATTAGTCACAGGTGTTCTGGCTGCTGACGTAAACTCCTTGTGCCGAGTACAACCACGTAATAAAGGACAGAGTCCTGCGCTGAGATGAGTGGGCTGTAAAAGACTCTATATGGGGCCGGCGTTTAGCATAAGGCCCTGAATATCTATCTCAATACTTCAGGAAGAGGTTGCTTTTGAATATTCTGTGTCCACTCTTGATCTATAAAAAGTGCAGATTATTTTTCTTTCAAATTTAACTGAGTCGTTTGCTTCCATCACAGATTAATGTAACAGGAGGCCAGATGCATAAAAGATCCTTTAAGAGCAAAGTAAAAGCAAGTCCTAAAAATCGATAGAACAATCCCTCCCTACTGTTGTTTTTATTGAACCATGACTTATGTTGCACTATTTACAGCAGAAACAGACTGCATGATGTAATGACAGCGGGAATAATTACCCAGCATTCTCTGAGATACAACACAAGCTGGATCGTGTCAAGGCTACTTAGAAATGTAATATTTCAGAGTAGGCTTTATTTATATGGAGTCTATATTAAAGGAAAACTATTTAGAAGTGCACATCTTTGCATAAAATAATCAGATTTGTGGTCTTTTTAATTAATGGCACATCACGTCAGATTTCCTTCTGATGGAAAGCAGATGCTTCTCTGAATAAATCTGTGCCTGCTGATTTTTTTCTTTTTTTTAGATTCAAATGGGCACTTAAGTAATTTAATGATATACTTGCCTTCAGGTGGAGGACTCATAAGAGACGACTTTAAACCAGAAGGGCTCTTAGATCCTCCACTGCAGCCGCTGCCCTCTGCTGCTTTTTTCTGTTTTTAAAGAGAGATCGGGATCTGCAGCCACAGGTTATGTGATCTTCTTCCCCTCTTCCTGACCCTCCACTATGATTCTCACAGGTAGTTTTTGCCTAAACTTGAAACATGTCAGGGTTTTACATCTGAAAACATGGTGTGCTGCCTTGGCTGTGGTTGCCATCCTTAACATCATTTGTTGATGTTCTTTCAAGGATCCTGAGAATCCTAATAAAATCTGTCTCTGTCTCNCCAGTGTTGGGTAAGTTACTTTAAATTAGTAACTTAGTTACAATAATAGTTACTTCTTTCAAAAGTAACTCAGTTACTTTAAGTTACTCGTTACTTTCAAAGTAATTAGTTACTAGGGAAAGTAACTTGGTTTTTACTCAGATTTCTCTTATTAATGTGTTGCTTCCCTAACCGAATAGCCAGCAAGGCTGCCAGTCTTCTGGCTTGCTTACATGTTAGCCCTATCCTGCCACAAGTGCACTGGACCACCTAATGACGAACATAAATTGGCATTGTAGTAGTGTGAGTGCAAGTGAATGATGAAAATAATGAAACTAAATTAGAAATGACAATGTCTGTTTTATGTATCACTTTTTTATCTGTCTGTTTTAATCTATTTCTATAGTTTCAGCTCTCTAAAAACGCAAACACATCATTTTGGAGTTGATGCGACACAACATACCTGGCAATCAGCCTTTGTAGCTCTGGCTGGGTGATAGACTGTGCAGCAGGCTTTGTGAAATCAAGCTTACATTGTTTTGCTGGAGTAGCGTCAGTGGCGCTAGTGTCACCGACGTTATCTTTGGGGTCTTTTTCAACTAGCTTGGTAGTTGCGTGCTGTTTCTGAAGATGTTTCATCAGATTAGAATTGCTGGTCTTTGATGTGGATAGAGTTTTCGAACCTCCACAGAGAGTACAATTCACCACAATATTCTTGTCTTTTTCCGACAGAAAGGAAAAATAATGAGCATATTTCCACGAAAGAAATCCCACGCACTGACCGTCTTCGTCTGCCGCCATGGTTCGAGCCGACGTGCGTACGTCACTGCGTCACCTACGCTTTTTACGTACACCACGGAAACTTTGTTATGTTTACCCTTGTCAATAAAGTTTGTTTTAAAAAAGTCCGCCGCGGAAGCGGCAGTCGGGCAAGCGAAGTAACGAATAACGGCCCTATTTAATTATAAACGCGTTCCTGATTTCGGCAAACTAACTAGTTACCATGCTCGTTACCACAATAATAACGTAATTACTGTAACGCGTTACTTAATAACGCGTTATTCCCAACACTGTTCACCGCATAGTGGTCACTAAATAGGAGCTAGCGCTGTGTTTTAGCATTTCAGACGCTACTTGATTGAGAGTTTCTTAAAGGGATATTCCACCCAAAATTGAAGTATTTTGTAACCAGCGCAGTAATTTGTGTGCTTTAGCTTATCATTAACAATGGAAGTGAATGGCAGGTACTAGTATGCTAGTACTTGCCATTCACTTCCATTGTTTATGCTAAGCTAAAGCTAAACTAAACTAGACGAACTGCTGCCAGATCAGGAGAATTACTGCGCTGGTTACAAAATACTTTTCCCCACTTATCTAACTCTGGGAAATATGTCAACAGACAAATTTTCAATTTTGGGTGGAATATCCCTTTAAGCACCATATATTTACGGATGGGTGTTGCACAAATGAACAAGTGACTACACAAGAATTCTCTCCTGAATCTGAAATGATGGACAGCACTATTTAGCTGGTTTTGGCAGAGAAGATATAATCAACACCATCTGTCTCCATAAGAATGACAAAAACTCAATTATATTTATCTGTTGCACTTGTTTAGCTGTTTTATGTCCACTTAAACAAGAATTACTGTAGCTACATCACAAAATCTAGGATTTAGGAATGTTTGCATATTATTAAACACAGACACTCTCAGAGTTGTAGTGTGAGTGCAAACCCTTACAAATGTGTGAAATATGGCTCCCTTTCAATGTCTTTAACAGCTTTTATACTTGACAGCAACATTTTTAAAGTAGTTTTAGTTTTCTATCTTGCAGCTCAGGCAGAGAAGAGGAGCAGCGTTACATTTGGGAAAGCCAAAGACATATTCATAAAAGAAAGTAGAAAAACAACTTACTATTGATCAAGAGCACTTTAAAGACTACAAAAGATTCTGACTTATTGGAGGTCAAATATCAAGGATCTAAGGCATTCCTTATGCAGAATGTGTGAGAAGGACAAAACAAAGTTTAAGACTGACCACAAACTGATAAACTCTAAACTTTAAAGTGACTGTGTGTATTTTCCCTGGCGATAGGGGGCAGTACATTCCTAAACCACTGCAAGCAAGCAGCATTTTTGTGTTCAAGTAAGACCTTCCCAACAGATGGCCATTAGGGTCAAAACATTCATGGGAGGGCAACCTCCAGCAAAATGACACATCAGACTCCCTTTCATCACTGGCAGCAAGTGACGAGGTAAATGTGTAAAACAAAAATGTTTATGAATGGCGGACATTTTGTAATCTGTAAATGCATTTTGTCCTCATGGGCTCCCATAGAAGGAAACATGGCATCCAACATGGTATCGCCCAGAGACTTAGGCCCAATTCCAATACTTATGGTCTTCTGTGGAGTGCACTTAGGGGAGGTGCGCAGTAAGACTTCGAGTGCGTAGTACACTAGTGTGCCGATTGGAACAGGGAGCATTGCGTCATCGACCGTGATGCATGCTGGGATGCCGGTCGCTGTTTGTGCTACTTTTTAAAAAATCTTTAACAACTTTCAAACAAACAATTATTGGACTAAATTTAAATTCATTGCTGTCCACATTAAATCTTAGTCTAAAACATTCAGACCATGAATAAATAGCATTAATTGAAAATACAGATTTTCAGAAAAGGCACTTTAATCAATCAATCAAAACTTTATTTATAAAGCGCCTTCCACTCCCATCACGGGAGGCCAAGGCGCTGAAGAACAACATAAAAACATAAATAAAACAGTAAACGACAGTATAAAACTATAAAAATGCATAATACATGCATTTAG
>SSNS01001297.1:0-15667 GCA_006937985.1 Aphyosemion australe | reverse complement strand
TACGGGCGAAATCCCCAAAATATAAACACTTTAACGTCTAAAGACAGGAGGAGGGTTAGAGAGAAGCTTAAAATCTGTAATGAAGACAAAAATAAAGTTATTTAAAGCCTGTTTGAGCTCTGGGATGACGGAAAACGTTGGTCCGATTCGCCGGTGTTTTCTCCACAACTCTGCTGGGGAGACGTTTATTATTCAACAGAAAGTCCTGGACCCTTCACTCATGAACAGTTAAAGGCTTTGAAACGTCTGGAGGTCTACGACTATTGCTTTTCAAGGAAAGTTTGGCTGAACTATTCTGCAAAACAGGAAGCCGTGACTTTGGTAAAGCCGTGGTCGTGCTGAAGTCGGCACCGGCCGGCTAGCGGAGTCAGCATGATTCACATCACCTGTGGGTGGATAAATCCTCACGACGGCTGCAAAGCTGGGTAAGTCTTCATTAATCAGTGTTGTTAGTTTTTAACTTATTCATTTATTTATTATTATAACGATCGCGGGCTGAGACACCTGAATCAGAACGCGAAAACTAAATGACTCCGTGGATATAAAACTACACGAAGATGAATATTTTAAAAAGCATCTTCTCTTATTAACAAATACTTAGTTACAAGCACTTACCATGAACAAATGAGCCACACAAACTCCGTTGCTGCAGGAATCCAGGCTTTCTTCAGACAGTCGGGTCACCCGCAATCATCCATTTCGTATTTCGAGCTCCTTTACGGAGGAAATTCTAATAAAACTTTTTATCAAGCCTCCCACGGGCCAAACGATCAACCACACAGCAAGAATGATCCATCTGCTTCGCTAAATCCTCCTCCAAGCATGCCAAACAATTGAATTATAGGCAAAATACGCTGTTTGTTGCCACCCAGGTCCCATGATGCAATGCGAAAAACATAAACATTGACGTCACAAAAGATCCTCCTATACATAATGCATAAAACACATAAAAACAAGCAGCCTTCAAGCAAGGTCTGGAAATGCTAGATGATAAAAATGTGTTTTCAGTCGACTCTTAAAAATCTGCAGAGATGTAGAAAGTCTAACTGACAGTGGTAGCTGATTCCAGAGAGATGGCGCTAGAACTGAGAAAGCCTGATCACCACGAGTGCGACACCTAGTGCGGGGGACCACAAGCAGGCACTGATCAGAGGAGTGCAGAGAGCGTGTTGGCACGTCTCTTCAGGAGTGCCGACAAATAAGAAGGGAGATCCTCCTGAAACAAGCGGAAAACAAACACCAAGAGTTTAAAACGTGCCCGATAAAAGACCGGAAGCCAATGTAGGGAGGCCAGAATAGTGGGAGGCCAGTTATATCTTAGACCGTATGCAAACAGTGAGAACAGAGGGTTTACCAATCTGCTCCTCTACCTCTATCTATGGGCGTTCCTCAAGGGTCAATACTGGGCCCAACCTTATTCAAAATCTATATCAATAACATTGTTCACGCTGTTGACAGTTCTCATATACATTTATATGCGGACGACACCATTTTATATGCATGCAGTTCTTCTTTGAATGCAGATTTGTCCTCCTTGCAGCACAGCTTTAATTGTCTTCAACATGGCTTCTCCAACCTTCACCTTCATTTAAACACAAGTAAAACAAAGTTCATGATCTTCAACCGTAACTTACAGCAATCAACTTGCCACTCTAGTATTGTTTCCCTGGATGGTACAGAACTACAACTTGTCAGTTCCTATAAGTATCTGGGTATCTGGCTTGACAGTACACTTTCATTTGACATTCACATTAATTCATTACTCTCTAAAGTCAAGTCAAGGATTGGGTTACTTCATTGTTTACCTGCTATGTCCTCGTTTTTTGAGGCGCATTGAATGCACCATCATTCTGTTTTAGCGGAGGCCAGGTGGTGCGCAGCCGCAGTTAGAAAAACCATCGTGGGACAATATTAACCGACGTACGTGCTTCCTGTCTTGTCAAAATAAAACTTTCTAAAGTCCGTGACCGGTTTCTGCAGCAGCATATTCCTCAGAGCATTCTTGTTGATCTGAGCAACTAAAGCTTTGTGTGAGGTAATTTAAGATAATTCCTTATTATTGTAACATTTGTGCAGAACTAAACACCAGACAGAACGACATTTTGGTTCAGAGAAGTTCAATAAACAGCTGAGATGAACTCACATCTCAGCTTGGACTTTTCTCTTAAAGGAACAGTAACATTAATGAATTGTCTTTTCATGTTGAATTTATTGATTAATTAAAACAATAGAGGATCAAATACATCCTTCACAGAGGAGAGGGAAATGATGATATTTAAAAATCAGATGTGGGCTGGAAGGTCTTTTAAATGCGTTGAATCGTTTAAAATTGCATCATGAAATGTATCGAATCGAAAATCATTTTCAAATCATTAAAGAAACGTCAGCAGGGGTGAATCGTATTGAATCGTATCGTCAGAGGGTTTCACCGGTTTCATCGCTGGCAGCGTATCGAGATACGTATCGAATCGGCCTCAGCGGTGCAGATTCGCATCCCTAAGACCCAATTTTTATGGTTATATGTTATGAAGCCACCAATATTTTTCAACAACTGGGCATCATTTAATTCATTTTCAACAACATTTCGATGGATATTTCCAGAAGTTAATGGTAAAAACTACACATTGTCACTTTAAGTGTTTTCATTTCCTATCAGATATATATTTTAAAAATTTAACGTAGCAAAAGATAACTTGGTGAATAAATATCTTTCCTAAACAATAAGCTTCTTAAGCCTTGTTCCAAAACTAAAACTCATCATTTAACATAAATCCAAGACTTCAGATCTAAATTATTTTATATTTAAATACATCCTCATCCGTCAAGTGAAAAAGGTGAAGAATTTCATTAAATGAAAAAAAGCTAATGCATAAACCTTTTCAGTCTGAACATATGAGCCCAAACATTTTCTTTTCAGAATGAATTTAAGTTTNTGAAGTCACCCCAGAAATACTGAATTCAGAGAGTCTGCGGGAGATATAATCAAATAAATTACTTTCTCATCCAGTTCCAACAGAAACTCATTTTTATCTATAAAAGTTTTTTTATCAGTTCAAAATACAACAAACTGTTGAACGTCTTCCTGATCGGACAGTAAAATCGTGCTTTATTATTATGCTTTTGGCTCTCTGTAAATTTGTCCCTTCAAATCTCCGTCTGTCATCAGGTTGATAACATCCTTGCTGTCCATGTTAGAGTGGTACGGATCTGTCTGTGCACCTTTAAACCACATCCTGGCTGAGCTGGAGTGGAGTGTTGGTCACGAATACCCCTCATGTAGTTTAATCATGAGGTCAGGTGTGTTGTTGGCCCTGACCATGTTGGAAGTTATCTTCGTAATTGGTAATAATTCCGCCGATAAGCAAGTGTCAGGTGTCCCAAGACTGCAGCCAATTTTACTTTATCTCTGAGATGTGCAGGGAATAAAAAATCACCAATTATCCAGCAACCACCAATCAGAACAGAATCTATCACACACACACACACACACACACACACACACACACACACTCACACACGCACACACACCTTGGTTCTCTGACGGCTGTATTAATTAGTTTCCCACCTTCCCGTTCACTGTTCTCCTTGAGGCTTTAGTTTTTTCCATTGTATGCATTGAGTAATCATGTATGATTGTCCTCGGGTGGAAACATCAAGCTACAAAGTAAATCATCATAATGAGCTTCTTTTGGTGCGTGCAACTGGCCCTGTGGGCAAAAACAGAAACCCATCTGTAGGTTTGTGATGAGATTCTAGTGGGTTTTCTCAGTATTTGAGAGGCTAATAGAGTACATGATGAGGAAAAATAAAGAATTGTAATTTTTTTAATGGTTTATGATCATTAGAATAAAGTTAAGAAAATGGTGACACTGAAAAACAAGCATCATGCAGGAGAGAAGAATGTCTGCACTATTATCTTGTTTGTTAGTTAGCAGGACATCTAAACAGCCCTTGAACAGATTGCGAATAAATTTGGTGGAAAATGTTGGCTTTGAGGCAAGAAACAAGTCCCTAGACACCGCTATTATCCACCATTTGTTATGTTCTGCCTAATTACAATTATTCTAAAACTATTCAGTTATAATCAGCCTCAACCCCCCACCACCCCAGCCCCACTGGTGCAGCAGCTCCACATGTTCTCTCAGTAAGTCAACAAATTGGGAGTTGAGCTCTCTAAAGGCAGTATGCCTTTTTGGGGGGTTAAAATGCTTAAACGTGATCTAAACTGCTCACAGATGTCTAGGCTAAAACTGGACTTAATTTGATATAAAGAGACTTGAAAGAGATAACGTCCTTTTGCATCAGCCCCATGTGAGGTGGGGTAATGGGGGGTTCAAACTCTAAATCACCCCCTGTTTAGTGCTTCTCCCGTCCTGCTGAGCTGAGCAGCTATAAAGCTGTAAGGCACTCAGCTGTGTGTTCCTTCGCTTCTATTTTTCAGTGTCTGACTTGAACCTGACCACTAGCCATGAGCACCCCCCTGATTGGCTAAGGCACTGCCATCATTAACACTTATATGTAATGTATTAACAAGGTAGTGCTTCTCTGGCTGAGTATTGTAAAGATCTGTCTTGATTTTAGTGGCTTCTATTTCCTCCTTAGATGGCAAATGGACATTATTTGTAAAAGTCTGTTTTAGTTTTTTAGACCACCCAAAGCACAACTACACACACACACACACACACACACACACACACACACACACACATTCACACCCCCATATGGAGATCAGAGGGGTTAAACATAGGGGAAGCCTGGTTGTCCAGGTTCCTCCCATAGTCCAAAATGTCCTTCTAGTCCAGGGGTCTCCAGCCTTTTGGAGAGCGTTAGCTACTTTTACACCATGAAAGTACAGAAGAGCTACTGGCTTACGATTTATTCACATCAATGCTTTACATGTGTGTATATGCTTACTATGTTAAAATGCTATGTTTACTATATTAATATGCATTGTATTCACAAGTTGCTTTCTCTATTTCAATACATCAATATTGTAAAAGGAAAATAGTGACATTCCTGTTTTGAAACTCAAACTAAACCAAACATTTTGTTTTTTAACTAATCAGATACTTTCAGATAATGAAATATTAATCTACTTTGTGTGAATGAGCTGACATGTTTTAGAATGGATCAGTAACTGTTTGAGCACACAGGAACAGCTAACCTGTTCCTCTTCAGTCCCTGACCCTGTGTCCTGCCTGGAGCCTGAAGCAGCAATGTCAGTTTTTCATAAAGATAAGCTATTTTGTCAGAAATGAACAAAAACTATAAAATGACATTTAAAGAACATTTAAAAGGGATTTAATACAAAACCGTTCAAGTAATTATGTTGTGTTATGATTATTTTTCCAAACAAAGCAACACAAAAATTCTCATAAAGTGAATAAAACTGAAGATATTTTAAATAAAATACAAGCTAAATGTGATGAAAACACGAAACTCTAAATAGTTTGAACTGAAGTAAAAAAAATAAAAAAACAGAAATAACATTTCTTCCTGCTTTCCTGATTCATTCAATCACTTTTATGTTTTTCTTTTGCTCATGAAAGTTAAGTGTTGCTTCACTAGTGAATAACTGCAGGTAAAATGATGCTTTGCTGTGTTTGTTGGCTCTTCAGAGCCTCGCCCAGGCTATGAAAATGGCGGTTGTGTGTCGCCAAAACTTAAGGTAAAAAAAACATTGCTACACTGTGTATTGAGCAAGAGAAACCAATGGAGTTATATCTAATGCATTGAAGGTAACCTGTGCAGTTGGCTTAGAATAGAATAGAATAGAATAGAATAGAATAGAATAGAATAGAATAGAATAGAATAGAATAGAATAGAATAGAATAGAATAATGATCCACACCTGTATAGCTCCTTTCTGAGTCTGAGGACTCCAAAGCGCTTCACACTACAGTCATCCATTCACCAACACATTCACACACTGAGGTTGATGAGCTACCCTGTAGCCACAGCTGCCCTGGAGCACTGACAGAAGGGAGACTGACGAAGCTGGTACTGAACCTGCAACCCACCGATAGGGTGAACTCCAAACCCCTGAGCCACCATAAAATAGAATGTTCACAGAAGAAGCCTTTGAATAACACCTAAATAGCAATTTCTTTTATGTATTCACTCCTTTGTTTTTAAAGTAAAACTCATCAAAAGACAGGCAGCAAGCTTTACATAACAGCATACCTGACTTAATGGGCAGAAACAACTTACCAGTGGGTGTTCAAAGACAAAACACACCAATCAGTGAGTACAGTGAGCACACACATACTAAATACATGCATGTGTGAGTCTGCATTAGAACCTAAAACACACAAACCACCAGGACTGTAACAAATTGAAAGTGTCTGAGCTCAAAAGTGGTTGGATGACTGAGCGTGGACACTCACATGGCTCATTATGCATATCCAAGTTCAAATAGAGCTTTTTAAAATTCTCTTTTCTTATCCATCATGCAGAGAAAAGCCAGGTGTTATCTGGAAGAAGAGAAAGCTAAAGCACCTGCTCTTATTACCACGGAGCCTCTGAAAGCATTAGGATGCATATTGACAACAGGACCTTGAGCAATTACAGGCTTTATCTTCCTGCCTGACAAACAGTCCGCTTCATTATGAGCTTTTAGCTGACACCTTACCTCAGCCTCTTCCATTGAATGATCACTGCTAATGCAGAAAATGAAACAGCTAAGAGGTTTGTTACATTTTTTCTAAATTGTTTAACCGTCATTTTACTCTTTAATAGTCATTTAAAGCGTCCATTAGTGGGTGGATGTAGTGAATGGCAGTGGAAGACAGAACAAACCCAGAGGAAGAGAAATAAGTAATGTGCTAACATCTAAAAAATGAAAGGATGTGCAAAGGTCTCAAATGTGTGACAACTACAAGAAACAAAACGCAGCTCTTTGTTCAGGCTAATTGAGTAAAAATAGCATGTTTGATGATTTAGCGAGAAAGATTCTAAATTAAAATAATTGTCAAAGATTGTTTTGCATCGTATTTTGAAAATGTTCCGGTTACAGTCCGTTTATTATGCTTTTAGTTCACTCCTGTTCTGTATCTGAAATGAGCTCATCACTGCTCCTTTCTGTACATTTCCTGTTTACTGCACACCTGTTTTTGCAGCATGCTGATTATCCTGCTGCTCATTTCTACCACACACACCTGCTTGCAATCATCATCACTCACCCTGCGCATACAAACACAAATCAGCCATAATAACATGGTCGTCCACTCAGCATTAACAAGGTTATCCTTCTTTCTCCTATAAGGTCTGCTGTGGTGTCTGACAGTGGAAGATCATTTCATTTATGATCGTTCATTTAACACATTTCACACAAGCAGCACCTGCACTTGCCAAAAGCCCCCCCGCCCCCCCAAAAAAAACAAAACTATTTTTGGAGCCAGGGGGTTGTCTCGGATGACTTGTATCTTTATTATGTCTCCTTCAGCCTGGGCTGGCTGTCACTGATGAAGCTCAGTGAGCAGAGCTCCTCACAGAAGTTTATTTTCTTTTTCATATCCCTGATTGGTTGGTGCCTCCCTGGCCACTTGGTGCCCTATGCATGGTGCGTGATACGTGTGGATGGAGCGCCGGCGCTGCGCACAAGCACAAAATTATTGATATCTGAAAATGCTTACAGACACTTAAAAATGATAAAATCAATAATTTTTGCAACAGCTGAAATTAGCACGTACTCTTTTATGGGGCTGAAGAGCAGTTAAGAACCCATCCTGTAACCAGGGGGTTGCAGGTACTCTCAGCCTGTCACAGTCCTGTCCATGCCTGCTGGTGGTCGGAGGGATCGGTGGCACCTGTGTACAGCAGCCTTGCTTCTGTCAACGTGCCCCAGGGCAGCTGTTCCTATGTAGCTCATCACCACCAGTGTGTGTGTGTGTGTGTGTGTGTGTGTGTGTGTGTATGTGTGTGTGAATGACTGCTGTGTTGTGAAGCTCTTTGGGAGGTTCAAGGACTCAAGAAGGTGCTTTATAAACACATCTTCAGATGGAATGGGATGCATTGGAAAAACAAGGCCTGTTTCCTAAAACAGTTAAAACTCTTATGTCTTTGACATAATCATGAAGACTAAGTTATGCTCCCTAAATGACTACCAAAATAAAAGCATTTCAATAATTTTAAGAAGAGAGAACCTTCGGGGCTTTTGGATATTTTACAAGCAGTTGACAAAAAGTAAACAAAACAAGTGATTATTTTGTTTCATCAGGGTCAGTGAGGGTTGTAATATAATGTAATGTTAGAATATTATTATTATTATGGTGATAATTCCAAGCATATTCTATTTGTGCTAACATTTATTCTATATTTTAGCCCTGTTGCTAGTTTATACATAATTCTTTGCTCATCAGGTACATTACTAGTTCAGGAGAGTTCCACAAAACTCCACTTTATAATATCTGAACTGTCCCTTTAATATTGTCACAGTGTTCATCAAGCTCTCCTTAAATCATCTTTTAAAGTGGGACAAGATGGATCATTTTGCTAAAATAAGCTTGGTCAAAGCTCGGTGGACGTACCAGAGGTTTACCATCAAAACATAAAAAACACAGCAGTATTCTGATTTTGTCTTATTATTATAATAATAATAAACATATTTACCTGGTTGTTTCAAATCAAATGAAATTGGGCATCATTCATTTTCCCTGGCCTTTCATAGATGTAGTTCTGATCTCATGTACTACTGGAGGTGATTTTATGGTTGTTGTTAAAAACGGCCTAGTTTTATAGCAAATTGAGATTTAAGAACTCTTAGCAGGTAGCTGATATATTTGATCTATTTGACCAGTCGACACAAACCAGCCTTCTCCCTTAGCCTTGGACGGCCCCTTGTCCATTCACCACTTTTCTGTTTCTTGGAATGGTTTCAACCAGTTTCAACCACAGCAGATAAAGAACGTTTCACAAGAGCTGCAGTCAGAGCTCTCTAACAATCACAACATGTCAAACTCTCTCAGCCCTTTATACTGTTTTCCCTTCTTCTGACACTGTAAGAACGTTCCGTTGAAAGCCAGCCTCTTTACTACTGCAAAGTGCCACTTTGACAAGGAAAGTTAGTAAAGTTTATTTATGTAGCACTTATCACAGAAAGGAAAAATCACAAAGTTCTTCACAAAGATAAAAAAAAGATCATAAAACAACAAAAAGATCATAAAGTAAAAATATGCTAAATATCATTAAAAAAAAGAAAAACAGAAAAGGTCATTTCACAGATGAAGAAAACACAAATAACTGCTTACTAAAGGTGACCAGACTGTCAATACTACCTAAAAATAAAGGAAGTTCATTCCAAAGTCGGGTGCAACAGCCTGAAATGAGCCTCGACTTTTCTATCTGGTCTTTTACATTCTGGTTTGTGGACCTGAGGGCTCGGGTTGGAGCGTAAAGCTTGGTTTTTGCTTGACGCATTTGTACATTCCTCGCAGAATCAGGCCAGGACGACTTTTGCAGCATTTAAACTTTCTTGTCCTCGCTGTGAGCCAATATTTTCCCAGACTGTAGGGGGCGGCATAGGGCCCTACGGCATGCTTACGACACACAACAGCCAGTCCGCCATGTTTTTCCGTGCAGGACTGTCTGCTTAATTAGAAACTTTCCTAGGTGTGCGGTGCGAAAACCTTGGGCCGTGCGGAGGGGCATGGTTGCTGAAATGACGTAATTTGGCCACGTGGAGCTTATAGCTTTAACACTTCAGTAATAATGAGACTCAGTCTGGATCTTCTTCTACTTTTTCCAATTTTTGACTTTTAGTTTTGTATAGATTTTGAACTTGTGGATGTTTTTAAAGCTGGAATGGATGGTGTTTTTGTTGAGCCTTTTTTTTACCATATTGCTTGAAATGCTCTTCATTTACCAACGTTAACTAATAAATTACATGTTTTATTAGAAAAAAGGATTCAATGTGAATGTCCTGTTAATAACTGGATCATAACCCATCCATCAAACTGCTCCTCTGATCATCTTTCCATACCCCTTTTTGTCCAAAAATTGCGCGTTCTCGGCATAGAGCAGCCAAACAGGAAGCATAACGAGAGCCGGGATGCCTAGTTTCACAGACAGAACGTAATTTTCTGTTTTTCATTTGCAAATTTCATATGAGTTGTTTCACATGTTCTGTTTAGAGCCTTGTTCTGTTCCTGTTGGGAAATGTCCAAGAAAAGAGGATGAGGAGGGGGTTTGTGTTGCGTTCTGGAAGTTTTGACCCATTATTTGTAGGGTTTTCTGACACTGAGCTGCTGTGATTTTGACGTTAAGAATAAACCAAGGAAGCTAAAAACTGCCTCGTTTTTCACCGTTAAAATGACACACTATGTTAGCTAGCTTACTAAATCATTGTGAGGTTACATAGGTGTTCTATGTTTGGAATAATGGCAGAAAAGGTGCAGACAACAGGTGAAAACCATAATACTAACCCCTCTGGAACAAGCATTGCATGTTCCTGTATTCTGGAGGCACCACTAGGGGATTACGCCTGAAGAAAGGGGGTTGAACCTGGGAATTGTGCAAGAAAAGCATCTCCTATTGCACCTTTAAGTACACCTCCTACCTTCCTGTAACTTTACCTCCTGGACTTGTGTTGGGCCCATTTTCAGTTCATAAACACTTGTCTCTCTTTTAGATTTCCCCTGGCTGTCCCTTGCGTTATGTAGGAGAGCTGCTTTGACCTTCAGGCCCCTGACTGTGACCGTGTGAGCCTACCTTTGAAATGTCCTGTTGACCAACACCCAGCAGCTAAACAGCTGGTCTAATTTTTGTTGCTTTTTTCTTCCTTCCCTTTCTAGTTAAAAATTGAGGTTTAGGCAAATACTCTAGCGATCTCTAATTACAAATAATGACTGCAATGAGACATGTCACGAGGTTACCGTAGCAACACAGCAGATGCCATGCTAGTGGGTGTTGTGTTGATATATGTGTGCTGTGTACAAAATGCTACCCATTAATTAAAAGCAGCAAAGCTGCAAATGTTCATAATGTCCTGATTTCTTTTCTTTTTCCCCATTATGAAAGCTTGCCGTGTTTGAATGCATTCATTGAAAGGAAGTGGTGTTTTTCTCAGTTTCAGGTGTGTATTATCTGATCATCTGTCTGGAAGAGAATATCCAGGTCATGTTTTCCTTTGCTACAAGAATAGCCTCAGGGGAGGCAGAAAATTGAAACTTGTTTGATCAAAACAAATAAAAATATTATGTGTCCAGGGGGGCTGGGTGGGAGAACGATGGCTGAAATTAACAAAAGGCAGCAGTGTTATTGAGAAGTCTTTGAATCAGAAGGCTGGGGGAACAATGACCCACCGCTACTAGATCCTCGACTTGACCTGAAACATGACTCAAACCTCTTAACTTCAGGAAGGAATCTTATAGAAGCCAAAAGGCTAGGGCTGTAACAATACTGGCAATATCGCGATATCGTCGTAGTAAAATGACCACAATATCGTCGTGGTCTTGTCACAATATCCTACAGTACGACTTGAGGTAAAAATAACACTTTTCAGTCCGCTCCACCAGAGCATAGCAAAGTAAACTACATAGACCATGATCCTTTGCTTCCGCGTCATCGGCCAGTTTGCAAATGGGAGTGCGTGCAGCCCACACAGCAAAGAAAAACAAACATGGAGGATAGAGGCTACAGCGGTGAACGCAGCACGGACGATTCCACTTGTTGTGAGTCGTATTATCGTGAGCCTCCACACAATATGGATATCGTATCGTGAGGTTCATATCGTGACAATATTGTATCGTGAGGTTTGGATATTGTTACACCCCTACAAAAGGCTCACAAACACTTCTTCAACTTAACAATTAAAGTTCTAGTTCCAGATTCTTGCCTTGAATTTTACGTCAAACATGGAAAACATCATCCTGGGTAAAAGGAAAGAAGCAGTTCTAACCTGAGAAGGAGTTTGTCTTTTTCATTATTTTGCCGTCCATGACTCAAGCTACAAGCAGCTTGCCTCTGATATATTTTATTTATGAAAGAAATTATGGGAACTGGAAAGTGGGACTGCATGCTCTTAAGTCAATTAAACCCAGAGCATGGTTCTAAAATGATGCCAAGACATTCAGTCAGTCTTGGAAAAGTTTTATTATTAAGATGAATTTAGTGATTTGTTTCAGAAAACACTTCAGTTCCACAGAAGTTCCTGATCTAAGATCATGTTAGTTATTTATGCAGATTCTCTTTTAAACATCTATAAATAATTATTAACACGGTTTTGGGGGAAACTTGCAGACAGAATGAACTTCAAAACAAAGAATTCAAACCTGAAAATGAAGAAATTGGTGTTTAGCCTTTCATGACAGAGATTACAATAGACATGAGGCATCAAAGGTATCTAATGCAAGAGGTTGAATTTAAGCTAAACTGAAATTAAATCAATATTATCTGAGTTGTTGCAAGTTTTATTTGGAAAATTTTACATAAAAATTCTATTTGTAGGATCTACAGCACTGTTTCAAGTTAGTTTTATCCATTTCATAACCTTTATTTAATCAGGAAACACTTTGGTTAATTGGTCATGCATGACTAAAAGTGTTTTATAAGTGACAGTTTTGGAGAGGTTAGACCCAAGGTGCAGGTGAATCTAGCAGCAGGAGGCAGACAGGAGAACAACAAAAACATTTTAATAAGAGGAAAGGATCAAGAGCCAGGGACAAAAACAGGACAGGTAAATCAGACTGGAGAGGGAAGCAGGGAACATTAACTGTGGGAAGGTGATCGCTGAAAAGGAACAGGTGAGCAAATGTAATGACTGGGAGCTGAGGGACAACCAGACTAACAAACCAAATGGGGGTGAAGGTGACTCAGAGGTTAGGAGTTTGCCCTGTAATCAGTGGGTTGCAGGTTCAAACCCAGGCTCCAGCAGTTATAGACGTTGTGTCCTTGGGCAAGACACTTAACCCACCTTGCCTGCTGGTGGTGGTTGGAGGGACTGGTGGCGCCTGTGCTCGGCAGCCTCGCCTCTGTCAGTACGCCCCAGGGCAGCTGTGCCTACACTGTAGCTCATCACCACCAGCGTGTGAATGTGTGTGTGAATGGATGAATGATACTGTAGTGTAAAGCACTTTGGAGTCCTCTGACTCTGAAAGGCACTATACAAGTGCGGGTCATTTATCATTTTATCAAATGCTAACAAATCTTGACAATCATCAGTCCTAAAAACCTGCTCAAAGGAATCGTAAACACACATCACACAGATAAACATGAACCCAGTTCTGCTCATCTTTTCTAATAATCACAACTTTTTTTTTCCAAACACTATTCTGACCCCTCCCACTGAGGTCACAAGTACACACGATGCCCATTACCTCTCATATATGTCGTGTCTGGTGTCCTCGTCTCCCTGTCCCTCCCATCTCCCTGGTCCCCTAAGTCACTGTTTCTCAAACGGGGGTACGCGTACCCCTGGGGGTACGTGAAGGCACTTCAGGGGGTACGTGAGAAAATATACATATATTTTAAAAATAGCATGCATGCAAAAATGAACACTTGAATCACTACTGATGATAAATATTTCCAATACATTTAGTTATGGATTATTAACATTTAAAGTGTTTGAAATAGTTATTTTTTTCCAAATGTTTGAGTTTTGTACATGTTTATCAGTTCCAAAGTTTAATAAATTAGTCACTGATGGCACAGTGCTCTGTTTTTGGTCTTTTTTTTTTACAACCAAAAATGCTTTGTGCTGGTCCTGGTTCGGGGGTAATTGGCTGAAAAAATATTTCACGGGGGGTACATCACTGAAAAAAGTTTGAGAACCACTGCCCTAAGTTATCATTCAGGTTTTTTACTTTATTTCTCATTCCATCAGCCCTCTAACATTATGTTATTTCTCTTTAGTTTTCACCTTATCTTTCTTAAGCCTTTATGTTTTCAGGTCCCTGTTTGTTAGTTTCCTTTTGTATCACTGACCTTTGACCCCTGTGTTCTCTTAGATGTGTTTTCTGTTCCCTAAGATTTATTCATTCCTCTGTCCAGTCCTTCATTATTTTTCCCTTTTCATATATTTCTTATTTAGGTTCATTTATTCTTCATTTGTCGTTCATGGTTTAGTTTATTCCCCCAGCCTCCTAGTTCAGTTAGTGATGTTTTGTGTTCCGGTTCCCCTTAGTCCGGCCCCATGTTTTACTTTTGTCCAGTCATCCTTATTTAGCCTTTCCCTGTTTAGTGTCTTCTTTCAGCATTTAGTTTTAGTGTTCTTATGTTTCTGTATCTTACAGTGCGTTCCAGTTGTCCTCGGAACTCGTTTTTCCGAGATAATTACCAAACATTACATAATGAACTCAGAATTCCGAGCTGCGAGCTCGTTTGTTTCAAAGAACCCTGAGACCACCATTTTAAAGATGGCTGCGCCCAGTGTTGTTGTAGTCTTTGTTTTCATCTTTTATACGTTCTGCTTTCTTTCTTTTTGCTCTTTAACAGCACCGAGTTGTTGTTTATTCTTGTTATCTATAGTTGCTGAAAACGTCAGCATTGCCACCGAAATTGATGGTTTTTTTACTGTTCCTGGTGTTTTTATTTTGATGTTCGATTTTTTAAATGTTTTTTTCTGGTTTCATGTGGCAACTGCTGATTGTTGTGTGTGACACATTTCCTGCATTCCTCCCTGAGGGACTTTAGGTGCAGAGAATACTTTATTAGTTCATTGTACTCATACAGAGCATCAACACGCGCAGCTTTACTGGCGGCCTCCATTTTTTTCCGAGTTGGAATCTGGAAAGCAAAACAAGCTCGTTACGCCATTTCCTGGTGGGAAATTCCGAGTTCCGAGGACAACTGGAACGCACCATAATTATTTATCTGGTTCAGTTCAGTCCTCTTGTGTTTTGTCTTGCCTCCCATCCTCAGTTAACTAGTCACACCTGTAAGCCATTATGAGTACTCATCACACCTGTTGCTTGTCTCCGTCTACCTCCTCAGTGTATTTAAACACAGCCCTTTCCAGTGTTCACTGTTGGTTTCTTGTGTTTGCTCCTCGTGGGTTTTGGCTGCCTGCTCCTGCTCCAGACCATGGATTTAATTAACAGTTTCATTGTTTCACCTTACCTGGCTGCTCCTGGATTAACTGCATTTTGGGTCCTACAACCTCCAATTCATGACAACCTGTTGCTCAGGATGTATATGATACTGTGTAAATGTTCTAAATCACTAGCGATTAACAGTTTGCACCCATGCTACTAGACTTTAATATCATTGTAAACGGCCTTAATCAAAAATTATTCCGATTTCTGAAGGTCTTTCATAGTTTTGGGGTATTTGGCTGCTACTTGATTCATTTTCTGTTACCTGACCAAGGCATTATATTGTTGGTTTGTCACAGATGTGGTGGACAAAATAATTTAAACATCCGTGTCTAAACAAAGATCTACAGTAAACTACAAATGTCTAAAAGTCATGTTAATAAAATAAAAGAGGTGGGAAATAGTCCATCAGGACTGGGCCTGAGAGGTGCACCATCCTTCATTTGATTGTTACATCTTCAGCTACAAGCCCTTTAGGAATCATTAGCTTGAGTAAAACACCATTTTATGTTGCAAACTGTGTCAGTTTTCTATTTTTAAACAGATTAACACAAATAGAATGGAACAAATTGTGTTTTTGTGACAAACTCCTGTTGAAATCTCCAAAGTATCTAGACTAAGCCTTCTACCCATCTGCCA
>SSNS01001295.1:14135-30025 GCA_006937985.1 Aphyosemion australe | reverse complement strand
AATTCCTAATGGCACAAATGGTGCCAAAATGTGCCCAAAATGGTCCAATAAGAGGTCCGCCTGGATTTCTATCAACTAAAACCTCTCTAACTTTTCTATACTTCATTTCTTTTGCATGAATTTTGGGTCAGCAAATGTTCAGATCCTATTCTTTGAATTTCTAAATGTTTTAGGGTGCATCTAGGTGTTTTAGAAGGAATTTTAACATCATAAAGTGGATTTTTTTTAGGCGGACCTGATTTTTTTCTCATTTCTGCTGTGTTCCAGATCCTGTTACTCTTAATCAGTGACATAGGTGTTGCTTTTTAGAATTTTAGGGTAATCCTTAGAGTCTTACCTTTATTTTGATACCAAAACAGCTCAAATAAACAATGGCTAAAAACAAAGAAGAACAAGAGTTTGAAGATGAGGCCACAAGCGAGGAAAATAAGGATTGCACTCAGGCCCTCACGGTACTCGAAGGCTTAGTGGACATTACGAGAGAGATACGAGACCTAAAAAAGGAGATGAGACAGGACCTTTCCCTGTTCAGAGACGAATTTAAAGAAGGTGAGACGAGAGTTTGCCGGCTTTAAAGAAGAAACTAATCGAAAATTGACACAAAATATGGCGGAAATACAAGAACAGCGAAAGGATATCGACGAGGCGCAGACGCGAGTGGCAGAATTAGAGGAATGGAATATTGAGGCGAGGGACGCCATCCAAACTCTATGGAAACAACAAGCAAAACTACAAGAAAAACTGACCGAGGTGGAAGGACATGCAACTTGAGGATTTACAATGTGGCAGAACGAGACAATGAGTCTGTGATGGAACTAGTGGAGGGACTCCTCCGCCGAGAGCTCGCACTGCCAGCAGAAAACGAGCTACATATCCAATGCGCACATGGAAGTCTCGGAAAGAAACCACCACCAGGTACATCTCCGAGGTCCATTGTAGTCAATTTTCTCAAATATGAGACCAAAGAGAGCATTCTCGCTAAAGCTTGGAAGAAGAAAATACTAATCGAGGGGAGACAAATATTTTTCGACCACGACTACCCACTGAAGTGTTGAGAAAACGTAAATCCTACTCAGAAATGAAAAAGATTCTGAAAGATAAAAAGATACGCTTTCAGACACCACTGAGTAGGATGAAGATTCATTGGTTGGACGGGCCCAAAACCTACAACAACGCAGAGGACGCAGCGAGGGACATGTGGAAAAGAGGGCTGGAAACCGGTGAGCAACCCATCAACAAACCCTCACTCGTGCAGCGGATCTGCAGAGCATCCCCATGGCAACGAGTCGGAGAGAGGCAGGCCACAAACCAAGGAGCGGACGTACCCGAGGACGACAGCCAAGACGCGGCAAGTCAGGCGAGAGAAAAGCTGCAAGAATGTAGGCGATGAGGAGAAGAAGACGGATGGAAAGAGGAAGGTGAAGGGTTGCTAGGCAACCCACACGATACAAACACCTCCAGTTTTCCTTTTTTTTTTCCAAGTTAAAGACTACATGTTGGCTGGGTTAACAATCAAAACCAGGACGGGGAAAAAACAAACAAAAAACAAAAACAGTTTAGATAATAAGCGATTTCTGACAATCCTGATGGGTAAACTGGAGGCTTGTTAATTTTAGTTAGAGTTCAATTCAATTCAATTCAATTCAGTTTATTTATATAGCGCCAAATCACGACAAGAGTCGTCTCAAGGCACTTCACAAAGTAAACATTTCAATACAGTTCAGTTCATAAGCCAATCAAAAAAAAGTTTCCTATATAAGGGACCCAGCAGATTGCATCAAGACACTGACTAGTGTCATTGTGTTGATACAATCCTCATACTAAGCAAGCATTTAGCGACAGTGGGAAGGAAAACTCCCTTTTAACAGGAAGAAACCTCCAGAGGATCCTGGCTCAGTATGAGCAGCCATCCGCTACGGCTCACTGGGGGTTGAGAAGACAGAGCAGGCACAGGCACACCCCACACCCACACCCACACACACACACACACACACACACACACACACCACATATATCAAGTAGTGTTTCTATGGCTACACTGTGATTTCTTAGTAGAAGTTCTATTTAGTAAGAGTAAGAGAAACTTTATTGTCTTTATCTGAGTGAATCTATAATTAATTCAATAAGTGAACTAATAGTAGCACATTCTATGTTAAAGAAAGTAAGATGTAATATCAACAGAGGGAGAATGTTAGGTGGTTGGCAGCAGTGTGCCAGCCGATGGCCCCCTCCATGAGGCCACCACAGCTCAGCAGAACGCCAGTGTAGCTTCTTCTGGGGAGAAAAACACTTAGAGAGAAAATAAAGTTAACAGCTGAAATAACAGGAAATAATGCAATTAGAGAGTGGTGGTAGAAGAGAGTAGCAGAGTGTGGAAAGTGGTCAGTATGTCCTCCAGCAGTCTAAGCCTATAGCAGCATAACTACAGAGATAACTCAGGATAACCTAGCCTTTCAGATGGAGGCATGTGGGAGGCAGGGCCAGGGAGAAGTCTTTAACGACAGTAGTCCCCTCAGTACACTCCACCTCCCTCTGCTCCCCACTCGTCTAAACCTGGACTAACATCAGAATTTAACCATAAGCCCTATCAAATAGAAAAGTTTTGAGCCTAGTCTTAAAAGTAGACAAGGTGTCTGCCTCACGCACTAACGCTGGGAGCTGGTTCCACAGTAGAGGAGCCTGATAGCTAAAAGATCTGCCTCCCATCCTACTTTTAGATATTCTAGGAACCACCAGTAAACCTGCAGTCTGAGAGCGAAGTGCTCTGTTAGGAACATATGGAACAATCAGATCACTGATGTATGATGGAGCTTGATTATTAAGAGCTTTATATGTGAGAAGGAGGATCTTAAAATCTATTCTAAATTTAACAGGCAGCCAATGTAGGGAAGCTAAAACAGGAGAGATGTGGTCTCTCTTTTTAATTCTCATCAGAACTCTAGCTGCAGCATTTTGGACCAGCTGAAGACTTTTGACTACATTCTGTGGACCTCCTGATAGTAATGAATTGCAGTAATCCAACCTTGAGGTAATAAATGCATGAACCAGTTTTTCAGCATCACTCCTGGAAAGGATGCTTCTAATCTTAGCAATATTCCGAAGGTGGAAAAAGGAAATCCTACAAACCTGTTTAACGTGGGATTTGAATGACATGTCCTGGTCAAAGATAACACCGAGGTTCTTTACTTTGTTCTCGGAGGCTAATTTAATACTGTTTAGATTAGGTGATTGACTAAGCAGTTTCCTTTTCTGAGGTTCTGGTCCAAAGATGATAACTTCAGTCTTGTCTGGATTTAGCAGCAGAAAGTTTAGAGTCATCCAGATTTTTATGTCTTCAAGACAAGCCTGTAGTCTACCTAACTGATTAGGTTCATCAGGGTTTATGGATAAATATAACTGAGTATCATCAGCATAACAGTGGAAGTTTATCCCATGTTGTCTAATGATTTTACCAATTGGAAGCATATATATAGTGAAAAGAATTGGTCCAAGTACTGAACCCTGTGGTACTCCNAATCTTGCCCTTAGAGTGAGATGACGGTGGTAGTGTGCAGCCTCTAGCTAGATGTCCTTTCTGATTGCAATTCCAGCATGTCACTTCGGCCAGAGTGGTACCCGATCGGTCCCCGTGACCAAGACGGGACACTCTACCCCTACCCCTGCGTCTGGGATCCCATCTGCCCCTTGACACATAACGTGATTGGTATGCATAAGCTACAGTGTCATCTGTGCTGTCTGTGCTCACGAATGTGTTATCTGCACTAGTAGAGGTTATGTGTTTCATTGCATGTGATGCTTGTTCAACAGCGTCGGCGACTGAGCCTCGTGGTTTGTGTACCCAATGTTTATCCACGAACGCACGAACAGGGGGAAGCAAGCCGTCTAAAAACGCTTTTTTTAACCCCTGCTGGTACGCTTCCTGTACTTCAGCATTATAAGGTTGTGCTGAGTTGTATTTGAAAATGGGCTCAAGTCTGCACAAGAAATCTGAGGGGCTTTCGTCTGGTTTCTGTGTTGTCTCACTAATTTTACCATAGTCAGCTGTTTTCTTAAACTGTGTCTTAATTCTCTCTAATAGTGGGTCCAGCTGAGCTGACAGCTCCATAGACCCTGCAGCTAAAGGTGCTCTATCTGTCCCAACTCCTGTATAATCACCCTGCACTCTGCCCCAACGGAGACCCAAGGCATTCTGAATGACTTTATAGATTTCTATACCATTTAAACAAAAACTGCCCCTGAGCTCATGCAAATCAGAGCAGAACTGGTATACATAATCACTGACCCCAGTCAAACCATTTGCAGCCTGCACTATATCAGCCTGGGTCCAAGGTCGGTAAACAGAGATTGTTGGGTTAGCTTCAGGCTCCACACCATAACGTGGATTTGCTACCTGCACGAGAGGGTAAAAACCAGAAGTGGCATCTTCCGCTTTAATCTGATCTGTGGCTGTTGTATTTGATGTCCCCTCAGCCTGTGCCTGCCTAGTTATGTAACCGTCTGGCCTCAGGATGAGGGCCTCTGCCTTCCTTTTCTCAGCAGCTGTCTGGTGTTTTACTATCTGCCCAGAAGAATTCGCTCCCCCCCCCTGCTCATGCCCACTCAGCAGAGGCGGGGGCGTTGGGGGAGGCGGTGGAGGAGGAGGCGGTGGAGGAGGAAACTGTTCTGCGTCATCACAGGGAGCGACGAATGGAGCAGAGGCAGCTGGTGATCGCCCCTCCCCCACGCCTCTCCGTCTCGTCAACAATATGGTCTCCTCCTCCGGTGTTATCAAGCCTAAAACCTGGCTATCTCTGTTTTGCTTCTTCTGTGCTTTCTGTGCAGCTCGCCTTTCTCTCCCCCTCAGCCTACGGGAAGCCTCCTGCAGCCACAACTCAGCTTGCTCTTACTGCCTTCTTTCTTTGCCTTTATAATCTCAATTTTAAGATCACCCTGAAGCTTCAAAATGTCTGCAACAAGCAGATTACCAGAAAAACCATGGCTTTTAATCCATTTTCTAGAAATTTCACCACATTGAGGCGTTTTGGCCTCCATAAATGCACCGTCTTTATTTAAAGGTATTTGGGAAGATTTGTTCCCCATGATGACGTAAATCACAACACAACTCCCCCGGCACAAAGTCTGAGTCAGGCTTTTTGAATCTGCCCTTCTACTGTGTAGAAAACACAGCGAGATTCAATTTACGGTGTGAAAACCAACCTCTATAACACCCAGACCACCGGTACGAGAAGTGCGTGAGCAAAATGAGTTATAAGCTCCCTTCACTATAAGGAAGTTATAAGTCCATACACTCCCTCACACATCCAACAGCAACAACCAATGAACAAACTAATAGACAGACAGACCAACAACATATAACTGGAATTTTCATTTAATTCACGGAAAAACGCTCAAAACCCATCCGAAACAACTCAAAGCCAATCAATTTAGAACTCTCCCAGTTAACTCACCGGCGTACCAACACAGTTTTGTCAACAATCATCTGCGTTTTCTTTCTGGACCAACGCTCAAGCCCCTATCTGCGTTTTCTTTCTGGACCAACGCTCAAGCCCCTATCTGCGTTTTCTTTCTGGACCAACGCTCAAGCCCCTATCTGCGTTTTCTTTCTGGACCAACGCTCAAGCCCCTTTAACTCCAGAGTTGCGCTTGTATCAGCCAACGCTGAAAAGCCAAACCTCTCTCAGTCAGTATCCACACACAAACAAGAATGTCTCACCAGATCTCCCCAGCTCAGCTGTTTGAGTTCGCAGACCTGGTGGCCCCCTGGCGACGTCAGAGTCCAAGCACCGACCCCCAGCGAAAGCAGGGCGCTGGAGGATTTTGATGTGTCGCGACTATGTCCGGCGGTGGCGTTTGGCGTCGACAGCGAGATGACCAGGCTCCGCTCGAAGGACCAATTTATGTTAGGGATTTTGTCATTTACCCCAACCGGAACTGAGGAAATAAGAGAGACAATAAACCACACAAAATCATTTGCAAATGATGACAGACCAACTCAGGACAGAGTACAGTCTGCCCCGAGCGGCTGCCAACACAGTTTATTTAAAGTAAGAGATAAGGTAGTGGGTGTGTTCAAATGTGTGTGTGTGAGTGTGTGAGTGTGTGTGTGTGAGTGATACAGAATGAAATAGAGAAGCCGTACAGGACATAGAAATTCGTTGACACTTCTCTAATGTCAAGTCGACAGATAGGGCTATTCTATTGATCAATGTTGGACTTATCTAGTGGTATGGGGAAACCAAAGTTGGGAACATCCCGGACCACTGGGGGGGCCTCCTGTTTGGGAAACGTAACCCCCCACTCCTACCAACAAGGAGACAGGACCCATGGAGAGTGAGGTAATTTTTTGTTGGGGAGTTCAATCTGTGTGTTCATTCATATTATGTTCAAGAAAAAATAATGTTTATCAGCATTGCAGTGGAGGGAACAGGCATTACTTCAAAGGATACAATTGATGCAACATAATGATATAATGGTGGTGTCTCTGAATGTTAACGGCTTAAATAATAATAAAAAAAGGAATAAAATTCTATCCAAGCTTAAGAAGGAGAAAACACAGGTGGTTTTTCTTCAAGAAACCCACCTTCTACAAGAGGAACATGTCAAGTTTAGAAAATTGGGATTCAGGAATTCATTCTATAGCTCCTTTGGGCGATACCACAAGAGGGGCGTGATGATACTGATTTCCAACACAATGGATTTTGAATTGACTAAAGAAATCAACGACAAAAAAGGAAGATATATTTTGATAAAAGGGAAGTTAGAAAACCAATTGGTGACATTCCTCAATGTGTATGTCCCTCCTGAAAGTGGGAAAACATTTTATGAAAAAGTTTTTGACCTCATAAATTTGGAAATGGAGGGGACATTAATGTGTGGAGGAGACTTTAACGTAGTTCTGAACTACGGACTAGACTCTACAAGCATGAAGAAGAACAAAAAACAAATCAATAGGTACATGAATACAATTATGTCAGAAATGGATATACGAGATGTATGGCGAGAACTTCACCCAATTGACAGGGATTATACCCACCACTCGGTCCCACACAACATGTACTCCAGAATTGATTATTTTCTAATGAGTAAAGGAGATATACACAAAGTAAAGGAATGTAAAATAGGTGTGGCCGATGTGTCAGACCATAGCTCAGTTTATTTAAAGATCCATTTAAACGATAGGAGAAAAAACAGAATATGGAAACTCAACGAAAACATACTGAATGATATAAAACTAATTAAAGAAATAAAAGGGGAAATAATTAGGTATAGAGAGGAAAATGATAATGGGAAGTAGACCCGACAATCTTGTGGGATGCCCTAAAAGCAGTGATTAGAGGGAAACTGATTTCCCACACAGCATTTTTGAAGAAAGCCAGACTCGAATCATACCAGCAACAAATAGACAAACTAAAAGAACTTGAACAACAACATAAGCAGTTAAAAGATCCAGAAACAATGAGCCAGATTAAGGAAGTAAGGAAAAAAATAGACGATATATTAGTGAATGACGTCGAGAAGAAAGCAAGGTTTACAAAACAGACCTATTATGAAGGAGGACCTAGAGCTACTAAAGCCATGGCTAGACGTATTAGGAAACAACAAACAATGACTAATATACATAAAATAAGAGACCCTGTGACTGACAAAATTCTATATGAAGCAGAAGAAATAGAAAGAATATTCGAAAAATACTACAATAACTTATATTCACAACCAACTTCTGTAGGTGATTTACCAACAATAGGCTCAAAACAAAATGTAACATTAAATGCAGAGATTACAACCAAAGAGATTACAGAAGCAATTGGGCGGACAAAATCAGGAAAGTCACCAGGAGCTGATGGATTGGGAGCTTCCTTCTACAAAACATTCGAGGCAGAGTTAACCCCAATGCTCCAGAACTCACTCAATTATAGCCTAAAATCAGGCAAGATCCCCCCCTCCTGGAAGGAAGCCATAGTCTCGGTTATTCCAAAGGAAGGAAAATACAAGGAATACTTTAGTAATTACAGACCCATCTCACTTTTAAATGTGGATTATAAACTGTATACTTCAATTATAGCCAAAAGAATAGAAACATTTATTCAAGATTTGATTGATGAAGATCAAACCGGCTTTATTAAAGAAAGACAGGCACAGGATAACATAAGAAGGAGTTTACATGTTATAGAAAATATCAAAAATAAGGGAGACAGTGCAATTCTAGTAAGCATAGATGCCAAAAAGGCTTTTGATATTGTGAATTGGGTATTTCTTTATAAGGTTCTGGAAAAATTTGGATTTAATGAGAAATCGGTGAATTGTATTAGGTCGTTGTATCAAGAACCCAAGGCAAGGATTAGAATAAATGGTAGTTTGACAAAAGGTTTTACCCTAGAAAGGGGGACACGACAGGGGTGCAGTCTCTCCCCGAGTTTATTTGCATTATTTATTGAACCACTAGCCCAAATGATTAGACAAGAGGAAGAAATTAAAGGGGTAGAAATGGGAAGGAAGGAACATAAGATAGGACTATTTGCAGATGGCATAATTCTTTTCTTAAAACAACCTAATGAAAGTTTCCCAAAACTCATTAAGCTACTGGAAACTTATGGAAAATATTCAGGCTACAAAATAAATGTCTCAAAAACGCAGATCTTGTCAATAAATTACTCCCCGCCTCAAGTGATGGAGACATTTAAACTTAATTGGGAGGCCAAATCAATAAAGTACTTGGGAGTAAATGTGACAAAAGGAAAAGACAAACTATATGAAGCAAACTACACTAAAATAAGTCAAGAAATTTGTCGAGATTTGGAGAAATGGTCTGTCATCTTCTTGGACTTCAGCTCAAGGATAGAAATAATCAAGATAAATATACTACAGAGACTTTTATACTTGTTCCAGGCCTTGCCAGTGACAATCCCACCAAAACAGTCTGCAGCTTTCAAAAGACAAGGGAGGACTGGCCCTGCCAAGCCTCGAAGAATATTACTACGCTGCTCAAATTAGACCCTTGATACATTGGTGTAATGATGAATATTCCTCAAGATGGAAGAGTATAGAAATGGAACAGACTAGCACCGAAGTACGAAACTTGATAGCATATGAAGATCTACTGGGAAAAATAGGTAATCAACTGAATGCCATAACCAAAAATACAATTGAGATATTGAACAAAGTTGTTGATAGGTATGAATTAGAGAAAGAAAAAAGGAAATTGAGTTGGTTTGCATTTGATGATAGATTTAAGCCTGGGGTGAATGACAAAGGGTTTAAACAATGGTCAAAAAAAGGGATTACAGCAATATGCACAATGGAGGAACGAGGTAAGCTGCAGAGTTTTGAAAAGTTAAGAAATAGATTTGGACTGGACAACAATGAACAATATCGTTACTTACAAATTAAGGATTACTATGTGAAGAAGATAAAAACTGGGACTAAATGCGATTGTTGACTTATTCTAGAGAGCATATGAAGGGAAAAATGTAGAGTAGTTTCAGCTCTGTATAAAAGTTTGATGACAAGCAGAAAATACTCCTCACGCTATATCAAAGAAAAATGGGAACAGGAACTAAAAGAACAAATAACGGAGGAGGAGTGGTTCAATATTTGTAAAATGCAGTGCACGTCCACTAGCTCCAGGGTGACGTCCGCGCAGCAACCATGTTGGAGAGCCTGTGGCCACGCAAATGCAGACCATACGCATATACTCTGGTCCTGCCAAAAGTTGGAGGGGTACTGGGACAGGTTATGGAAGAACATACAAAAAATAATAGGATATGGGATACCTAAAACATGTAAGATACTCTACTTAGGAAATTTAACTCATGATATAGCACAAAAAGAAGATGAATATCTAGTTAAAGTATTACTGTCAGCCATTAAAAAAAACAATTACCAGAATGTGGTACAAAGTAGACCCTCCGACTGTGGAGCAATGGATATGCACTGTAAAAGAGATCTTTGTAATGGAGAAAATCACACATAAACTGAGATTACAAGAGACACAATTTGAGGTTAAATGGATCAAGTGGACTGACTACCAAAGCCGAGAAGAAGACACCACCACAGATGCCGAAGATTAAGGACATTGACATGAGAACAACTGTATATTAATGTATGAATGATGTACCCTTACACTGTAAACGCTGAAAGAAAACTTGAATAAAAAATAAGTAATAATACAAAAAAAAACACAGACAGTGTGACTCTTGGATTATCGTTTGAATTATTCTGAGCTATCTATTTTCCTCATTCCATTGCTCAAATGTAGGATTCTAATTACGGGTCTCCAGCATCTCTTTAGATAATGTTAAAATATTTAACCGTCCAAATTACATCTAATTCACAGGACCCATTCATAGTGCTATTCCAGAATGTTAACGTTAATTTTCCAACATAGTTGCTCTGCTCGAAAGTAACATAATTTATTCTTACTGAACTTTCATACAAGTATTTATTTTTCACCTTATATTGATCTTTTCCTTTGAGGGGTTTCACTTCCATAAATGCACCGTCTCTACTCAGAGGCATATGTGAAGTTTTGTTCCCCATAATGACTTGATTCACAGCACAACTCCCCGGCACAAGGTCAGAAGTAGGCTTATGAGCCCAGCCTTCGACTGTGCAGGAAACACAGCGGGACTCAATTTACGGCGCGAAGGCCAACCTCTGTAAAATTCTGACCACCGTATGAGATGTGCGTGTGCAAAATGAGTTTTAATCCCCCTTCACTACCTCACACATCCAACAGTAAACAAATAGTGAACAAACAAATAGACAGACATATAACTGTAGATTGCGTTTATCACGGTCAAAAACGCTCAAAAACCATCCGAAACGATTCAAAGTCCGTGCGGTGGACAAACCCAATTTAGAACTCTTCACAGTTATCTTACCGGCGTATCAACACAGCTGTTTATCATCATTTGCGTTTATATCAGGACGAGCGCTCAAAACCCCTTTAACTCCAGAGTTGCGTTTAATTAACGGAAAAACACTCAAAGACCTGCCAATATCTGCGTTTATATCAGGCATAACGCTCAAAAGCCATACTTTAGTGCTCTCTGAGTTAGTATCCACATATAATCAAGATTGTCTCACCAGATCTCCACAGCTCAGAAGCTTGAGTTCGCAGACCCGGTGGCTCCCTGGCGACGTCAGACCCCAGGCGCCGACCTCCAGCGAAAGCAGGGCGCTGCAATGTCCGGCGGTGGCGTTTGGCGTCGACAGGAAGACCCCCAGGCTCTGCTCAAAGGACCAACTATGTTAGGGATTTCCTCAATCAACCTAACTACCTGAAGTTGAAGAGATAAGAGAGAGACAAATGAACCACACATAACCGTTTGCAAAGGGTGACAGACCAACCTGGAGACAGAGTATGGTCTGCCCCAAGCGGCTGCCAACAGAGTTTATTTAAAGTGTGAGATAAGGCAGTGGGTGTGTTTTACAGACATGATGTATGTGTGTATGTGTGAGATTCAGAGATGAGGAGTAAAGTAAATGGAGTAGTACAGCACATAGAAATTTCTATAACATAATCCCTCCTGTGGCATGGTATTAATACATAAAATGCATGAAATTTCATCCACTTCCATAACTTGTCACCATTCACCATATTAAATAGAGTAGTACAGGACATAGAAATTTCTATAACATTATTTGATGCATGACTAATGTTTTAATGGAAACTATTTCTGTTTTAAAATAGGGGGTAGTGGACGTCGCAAGCTGACATCTATTTTACAAGGCCCTGAGGGGTACACCTTTGAGACACTCAAAGGGGCATCCTGCAATGGCAAGAACACTTTATTTCTAGCTCCACTACAGGAACAGCTGTCTGTCGAACCACTTCCTTATGACTCTCCAGAGTTTGCCAATATGCCAAAGGCAAACTGCATGAAATGTGAAACTCTAATGCCATTGCAGCTGCTACCTTTACATGTGGAGGAATGCACTGTAAGCTATGCTATTTTCTTCCAATTTCTGTTACTTTTATATATTTTTTCTTGTTTGTGTGGGGAAAATGGCAGCTTTAATGTGTACAGCTCCAGCTCTTTTTTGTTTTTAAGGTGGATGAATTAGAGGCATCTTCTGAAGAAGAGTGCACAGTTATTGAGGAGCCAGGTCTCTGTACTACAGCTGTCTCAGACCTTCCTAACACTGAGACTGGAGAATCCACAAAGATGGGAGAATGTACTTCAATGGAAGTGTCGTGTGGGGTGTTTGACGCTGTAAATAAAATTTTTAAGGGACACAGAATGTTCTCAATGTACATAGGACCCAAGCGAACCTTCCCTTAATTTTGTCAATGACAAAGACAAAGCAAAGGAATACCTGAGGGAGCTCACAGAGGCACAATTGACTCGGCAAACTCAGGTTAACTACCTAAAAAGTGTGAAAAGGTTTGTATTGTTTATTCCTTTTTTTCCAGAAACCTAGAGCAAAACTGGTGTCTGCATTACTTTATAACACGTTATTGTTCCTTTGCAGCTTTCTGAATTATCACGCACACGAGACAAACCTTGGCATCACCGATCCAAATCTCTTCAGACTTGTTGAAATGTATATCAAATTTCTGGACCTGCAGCAAAAAAACTGCTCAAAGCAGGTGGGCAAGGAGGTCACCAAGAGGAGGTAAGCTGAACAATTTACACTTTGATATTATATTATATTATATTATATTATATTATATTATATTATTTTTCTCATTATTACAGACATGGCATACTTACAGCAAGTGAACCACTCAGACCCAGTAACTGCTTGACTGTTCTCCGGGCTGCCAAGAAGGACTTCTTGGCAATTATTGCCAAATGCTTCACAGAAGAACCCCTGCTAGAGACCACTGAGTGCTGCCTTGTTCTATATTACCTCGAGGCCATTGTAATATTACAAAATCTTCAACGTCCAGGGGTGGTTGAACATATGACGGTAAGTATTTATATTACTACTGTACTGTGATCTTATTAAATGCTGCAATTCATCATTAAACTGTTTTATATATCTGTTTTCAATAGGCAGAGGAGTGGGTGACCAGAAAGAGAGAGAAAGATGATGTGGTGGTCATAGGGGTTAAAGAACACAAAACAGCAGCACACCAACTGGCAACTTTTGGCCTCTCTGAGGAGGAGGAGGCGGTGAGTTGGGTTTAATTAGACCAAGAAAATTTAAAATATGCAGACCTACCCAATGACCACATCTAATGACCTGCTTGTATTCTGCTTACAGTGGTTCGACATTTATTTCAATAAAATTCGACCACAGATGCTATCAATGAAAAGAGGCAAGTCACAGGAGGAGGAGGAGCCGAACACATTCTTTGTCTCTTCCTCTGGAAGGCCAATCTTTAACGCCTCTAATGACCTTAACCGACTTCATAAAAAGTAAGTTTTTTTTTCCCGCAGGTTTTTGTGGAGAGTGAAGAAGACCTAATAATTTCTTTTGTATTTTTTTCACATTTTAGATACAACGTTCAATCTGTCACCAGCCAACAGGCACGCAGAGTATTTGAAACCTCTGTGAAAACTTCATCTGAGGGCGACAAAACCCTGGTGGCAGATTATCTGACACATTCCAATGCGACGGCAGAGAAGCATTACAGGATGAAGGAATCTATAAATGTTGTGAAGGCAAAAAAGCTGTTGGCAGCCCTAGCAGGTGATTCCGGGTGAGACTCTTTTAATTTTTTTTTACCATTTTCAGATTAATTAGCTGATGAGAAATAATTCTAAACTTTTTTTTTTTGCTCATGTTTTTAGAGGAGATTCAGACACCAGTCCAAATACTGCATTGGAGCAGCTGGCCACATCAAGCACACAAACAGATATGCAGTCAGAATATACAAAACTGCTGGAGTCCCATCCAGTGACTATTGAAGGCCAAGTGCCAGAAAAGAAGGAGAGGATAGCCATCTCTCAACCACTTCAGAGAAAACTATACGAGAGATGGCTAAAGGACCAAATGAAGATGCGTGTGCAGCACATTCTGTGTAAGTGTTTTTATAAACCCCTTTTACCCCTTGCACTATGTCTTACTATAAATAGAATTCTTACAGACCTTTTTTTTCTTTGCAGCATACTTTGGTCGTCGGCAGCCAAAAGAGCAACAGGTGGCTTCCCGCATCGAGGCACAGGGTTGGAAAAGCAACATCCCCAAAGCTGCCTATGTTGTGAGGGACTGGAAGCCACCTGGTAACAGCAAGGATGTCCTGGATTCAAAGAAAATACGGAAGTATATCAGGAACCAGAAATGGACTGGACTGGCGATTAAAGAATTTGAAGGCAAAGGGAGGGGGGTGGTCACAACACGGCCTTTCAAAGCTGGGGAGGTGGTGTGTGACTACCATGGGAGGAGTGTTTCAGCTGCTGAGGGAAACAAAATCCACGAAAAGACTAAACCAGGACAAACTGGCTACATGTTCTTCTACAAGTCACGGGGCGAAAACAAGTGTATTGATGCACACGAGGAGCACTGTGATTGCCACCCAGAAAGACGTACATTTGGACGACTTCTGAACCACTCAAAGAAACGGGCCACCATGAACCCACAGCTCCTGTGTATGGAAAAGGAAGGGGAAGTACAAGATGTCATTCTTTTCATCGCTGCAAAGGACTTGAAAGTGGGAGAGGAGGCTACCTACCACTATGGTGTCGACAAAAATTCATTTGGGGCTGAAGGGTTCGACATTGATTGGTTGGATGAATGAAAACAAAATGGAGCTGTTTGATTTTTTGTAAATAAAGAGCCACAATCACTCATATGTGCAAATTCATCCTTTCTCAGTACACCTGCCTACATGAGGTCATTCTCTTTTGAGTAACTGTGTGCTCATCTACATGCCTTAGATACACTCAAAGAGCACAATTTAAGGGTTCATTTGGTGTAAACTACATTCTCCTGGCACATTGTGGGGCTGAGATATTAAAGGAAGAATTTCACTTGAAGCAGAGGTCTAAAAATGACACCAGAAAACGGATTGCTGAAACAGGCTGTTTCTAGCTGAAGCATTGTCCTACAAAGATGAGGATAGGCTTCCTGGAAAGCTCTGATTCTGCTGGAAAGATGAAGGTCAAGCTCTGTTATTTTCACCAGTTCTTAAGTGAGCTTGGATTCTGGCTAAAAATCCTGCATTTCCCTCATGCATGCCTGTTGGAGACTGGGTGGATTTTCACTAGCTGTATAAAACTGCACAAATGATATGGTATCACAGAACACATGTCAAGAGCTTTCATTTGACATAAGACTCTAAATGATTGGTAGCTTTGAAAAAAATTAACTTTATTTTCAAAGGCCAAAATCTCACATATGTGCTTATTCATCCATTCTCAGCACAAATGCCTACATGAGGAGGTCATTCTCTTTTGAGTGGATGTGTGCTCATCTATATGCCTTAGATACAATAAAGAGCACAATTTAAGGGTTCATTTGGTGTAAACTACATTCTCCTGGCACATTGTGGGGCTGAGATATTAAAGGAAGCATTTTACTAGACGTCATTACATGTTTATTTATTGATTTGTTGTTGATTTATGTATCACAAAACACATGAAACTGTCAGATTGGGGGTTAGAGGGGGTTAGCATGTTTAAATAGCAGAGATCAAGAGTTTTCAAACAAGGTATGACAAGTTATGATTGAGTTTGGGTAATGCTCTAAAGACAAGCAAAGAAAACACATTTTAAAATTAACTTTTCACCCGCGAGTGGAATCTTTAACACTCAAATTCTCATATAAGGGAAATGTTTTATTTGTAATGTTTGGTATGCCTGGAAAGCCCATAATGTGTTCTTTAATTCCATTACAGGACGAAGGATGTACAAGGTTCATAGACAGAAATACTCCTGCACGTGTGAATGTGGCACGTTGTTGTGATAGTGAAGACCTAGATATTACACATGTATTCACAA
>SSNS01001293.1:6764-23589 GCA_006937985.1 Aphyosemion australe | reverse complement strand
GCTCACAAAGTTTTTCTTTTTTAATCAACATTCCCACTTTCAAGTGCAGCTCACTCCTCCTCTTGTTCTGACTTTTTTTTTCTTGTGCTTACTCTCATCCGTTTGGATGCATCTCCACCTCCATGTTTCCACCTGCCTGTCGGCGCATCTGACCACTGGTTGTTCAGATGCTGCTGCTGTCAATCATTGCGGGAGTGTGCACGGTGTCTGATACCTCGTCTCTTTGTTCTCTTCTCCTGCCTGGGCTAACGGTAGCTGACGGTGCTGTGTGTGCGGCGCGCAACAGCGATGCGCATTTGGAGAGAACGAGTACTCGTGCGCAAAACGAGGCCCCTCATGGAGCGCGTGTTCTGCGTATCGGGAGGGGCCCACTTAAAGCTCTGGATTTGCTCAAATAAGATGTTTGAGCTCAACGAGGTTGTAGTTCTCTTGTGGTATGAGCAGAGCGCGCTGGAAGACGTGTGGGTGGGGTGCCAGCTTGATCCACGTCGCTGGGAGTGCAGCTTGTAATGAGCGCGCGCGGTTTTATCAGTTGGGAGGCGCGGAGCAGCTTGAGAAACACATCAATGATGGAACGGGAATCTTTGACGTAACACCAGTGCGCAGAGGTGCGTGTTTCAGTGATCAACAGGAAAGGGAGGTGGAGAGGGGAAAACAGCGAGCGAAACACGGGGGGACCAGACTGTTAGAAAAGTTTTGAGCAAAACTGCTGGAAAAGTGTGGGTGTTCAGCCTCCTCATTAGAAAAAGTGTGGGTGTTAAAACACCCACATCCCCCACGGGTGCGACGCCCAAGGGAGGTGACCTAGTCAGGACTTGGTTGCAGGAGCTTGCAGGAACTCCTTTTGGAACTCCTTTAGGAACTGAAGTGTTCTGGCCGAGCCAGAGGTTTTATTATTCTAATTGTTTATGAATTTGAGCAAATCAAATTTGGACACATTAGAGTAGGCGTTAGGGGTGCTCCAAAAAGGGTACTTCACGATTCGATTCGATTTCGATTATGGGAGCTTCGATTCTTCGATTATAATGGTTTTTGGTTCGATTCGATTATTGGTGCCACGATTCTTCGATTATTGACATTTTTAATGCTTTTTTTTTCATTCTAAAACTACTCTCAGTAAGTAAATACATTTTTTTTTTACAGTTAACTATTTTTCCAAAGACAAAATCTTATTTTATGACTGTATGACTTTGTCAAAGTGCAAATATTTACACAACTTAACTTCGATCAGGGAAAGCTTTAAACATTTAAAACCTGCTAGGGAAACATTTTTTCTCTCCTTCCTTTACTTTATTTAACAAAAGAACATTATTAGAAAACAGTTCAATAACATGCAAAACAACATGTTATCACCTCAACTGTCTTACAGCTTTTGAGATATTGAATAACATTTCATTTCTACTGGTAACAATGTAATGGTGGCATGTCTATAATGTACGGGTTGGCAATAATCCAGTTTAAATTACGTTCACAGATAGAAGTGTTTGTGAATTACATACTATAACGGCTTGCCATAGCCCTGGAGCGGTGTGTTGCGCAATCTTGTAGCAACAACAACAACGTGAGTCCCGGTAGCTGCTGTGGCTCTGCTCCATAGCGCTGCAGACAGCTACGAATAAACAGGATGGTGGGACTTTTCTTCCTCTTGTAGATTTTAGTCATTCTTAGTTCCAAGATCCTCGTGTTTTTTTGGAACCCACGGCGTGAGTCTGCTATCCGCTAGCTTAGTTAGCATTAGCCAATCTGCCCGTAGCTGCGCGTTTGATCCCAAACTTTGGACCGTTTCTGCTGGTTCCTCTATTTTCCTCCACAGCACCTAGATTACCACATTGTGCGCCAGTAAAAAGCATCTTCCTTACACAAAAACAAATAGCTTACATTTGTTAAGGCTCCGGTTACGTGTATTTTTTTTTTAGTACCGGCTTTGCAACAAAGCTTCACGTTATTTATTTTTTTAAGCATCGACGTTCATTAATCGATTCTGAATCCTCACGTGAAGCTTTGCGATGCATCGCCGCATCGATGAAATGCACCCACCCCTAGTAGGCGTTACCAAGTTACCTCAGACACCAGTTTCATCAACACTTAAAGATGACTCAGCTTAATGTGGTGTGCATCTTATTAACTTAATGTGAGTGCGAATTAACATTCAAACACAATACTATTATTAGTAAATGATTAATTGATGATGATTAGCATTACTTGAATGAATCCTAAATGTGTAATTAACGATATGAAATACAGGAACAACATTTATTTGCATATTTATCATCCATTATATTATATGATGATTCAAATTTCACATAACGATGATTCAAACAGTATGATTATACATTGATGGATCCAGGCCGCCTTGGAATGCCGCACAAAGTGTTGGGCGCCTGGCACCGTCACCTCGGGTTCCTGGTGCGTGAAGATGGGTGGTTGGTATCCAAAACAAACCTCGAAGGGGGAGAGACCGGTGGCAGAGGAGGTCTGCAGGTTGAGTGATAGTTCGGCCCAAAGGAGGGTCCGAGGCCAGGTGGTTGGCTGGGAGGACACAAAGCACCGGAGATACTTTCCCACCTGCTGGTTGGCCCGTTCTGTCTGGCCATTGGTTTCAGGGTGATATCCGGAGGAGTGACTGGCAGATGCTCCGATCAACCTACAGAAAGCCCTCCAGAACCGGGTAGTGAACTGGGGCCCTCGGTCCGAGACCACATCTTGGTGGAGGCCATGGAGTCGTACGACATGCTCAAGGAGGAGCTCCGCTGTTCGCTTGGCCGTGGGGAGACCAGGTAAAGCCACAAGGTGGACAGACTTGGAGAAGCAGTCGACAAATGTGGCAATGGTGTTCATGCCCTCGACGACTGGGAGTCCTGTGATGAAATCCATGCCTATATGGAACAAGGGTCGAGACGGGACTGGCAATGGTTGGAGGAGTCCGACCTGATGTTGGGTAGGGACCTTGGCTTGAGCGCAGACAGGACATGCATCTACAAAGCTCTTTACATCTTGCGCTAAGGAGGGCCACCAGAGAGCACGGCGGATGAACCGAAGGGTCCGAGCTACGCCAGCATGCCTCGCCACCGAAGAGGAGTGTCCCCAGGTCAGGGCTTCTTGACGTCACTCGGCAGGTACAAAGAGGCAGTTTGGCGGTGTCTCTGGCGGTATTGGGTCTGTGCCCTGGCCCGCACGGATGTGGTCCTCCAGGGGCCAATGCAGCGATGCCAGGACCCAATCGGGAGGTATGATGGCTCCAGGAGGGTTTTGGTGGCTGGAAGGAGAGTGCAGACGAGAGAGGACGTCGGCTTTGCCGTTTTTGGAGCCAGGTCGATAGGTCAAGAGGAAGTTGAAGTGTTCAAAGAAGAGAGCCCAAGGGGCCTGTCAGGGATTGAGTTGTTAGGTGGTCTTGATGTGGATGAGGTTCTGGTGATCTGTTCAAATCAGGAAAGGTTCCCAGGTGCCCATAAGCCAATGGCGCCACTCCTCCAGTGCCCAATTTACGCCGACCCCATAGTTCTGTTGAGTGGGAGTGAATTTCCGTGAGAAGAAGCAGCAGGGGTGACGTTTCTGGTCGGGTCCTTGTTGAGACAGGATTGCCCCTGCGCCCACCTCGGAGGCATCCACTTCTACGGTGAAGGGCATGGTGGGGTCAGGATGCAGCAGAATGCGTGCAGAGGTGAAGAGTCGGATAACATTGTGGAATGCCCGTTCAGCTTCCGGGAGTAAAGCCAACGAGCGAGGTTGGCTAGTGGGTTGTGTTAGAGAGGTGAGAGGAGCAACCACAGCACTGTAGTTGCGGATGAAGCGGCGGTAAAAGTTGGCGAATCCAAGGAAGGATTGGAGTTGTTTTAAGGATGTGGGCTGTGGCCAGTCTGTGACTGCAGCGACTTTTTGGAGATCCATCGCCACCCCCTCTTTGGAGATGACGTATCCCAAGTAGGTTGTGGTGTTCTGGTGGAAGGAGCACTTCTCTAGCTTGCAGTAGAGTCGATTCTCAAGCAGACGTTGGAGGAAGGCCCGGACGTGTTGGATGTGATCCACCTCGGATTTTGAGTAGATCAGGATGTCGTCGAGGTAGACGAACACCCAACGTCCTAGCATATCCCTGAGCACGTCATTCAGAAGGCGTTGGAAGGCTGCCGGGCTGTTACAGAGGTCAAAGGGCATGACGAGATACTCCCAGTGTCCAGTGGGAGTGCTGAATGCCGTCTTCCATTCATCCCCTCGTGGATGCGTACCAGGTTGTAAACATTTCGGAGGTCCAGTTGGATGAAGACGGTAGCACGAGAGAGCGAATCCAAGACAGTGTTGAGTAGAGGGAGTGGGTGCCGGTCTTTAATGGTGATTTGGTTCAGTCCTCGATAATCGATGCAGGGGCGGAGGGTACCCTCCTTCTTTTTCACGAAGAAGAAACCCACTGAAGCTGGAGAGGTAGAGGGCCTGATGAACCCCTGATCCAAGGCCTTTGCAATGTAGACCTCCATCTGTTTGGTCTCTGTTGGGGACAGGGAGAACAGGCGTCCACGTGGTGGGGCTGTCCCTGGCAGGAGACCAATGGCCATGTCATAGGGTCGGTGAGGTGGTAAGGTGGAGGCTTTGCTCTTACTGAAGGCCTCAGCCAGGTCTCGGTAGGCGGGTGGTATGTCCTCGGTTAAGTAGGAGGGTGAGGGAGGTTCTTTTGGTGATACATGGTGTCTGGGAAGGAGGCATCGCATGGAGCAGTTCGGTCCCCACTGGAGGATTTTCCGGGCTGACCAGGAGATATGTGGGTCATGGGACTGGAACCAAGGGTAACCTAGGATGAGTGGAGTGGAGTCAGTGGAGATTACTAGGAAGCTGAGGGACTCGGTATGCTCGCCAATCCGCATCCGAATGTGGGCGGTGCGTTGGCGGATGGGGTATGGTTGGAGTGTGTTGTGGAAAAAAGTGGTGTTTCTCTCTGTTTCTGTTCTCTGATGTATTTTGGTCAAAGAATATGATGTTCCAGCAGCTCGTCTGACGTCACTCCTTTCAGGCCCGTGTGATGAGGGTCCTGGCCTTCTTCTCTCCTCCGAGCTGTTTCAGCATTTGACTTCTCGCTGTTTTTCCACACTCCCAGTTCGTTAAAATCTTCTGACCGAACAAAGAACGAGCCATAAAATACCGCCTCGTTGCAATCAACGTAAACTCTTTATTTCACTCAATCATCTTTTATTGTAACCCGATGTACAGTCGGGGAGATTCTGTCCATCTCCCCTCGTATAATGGCGAATCTGAAGTTCACAGCATGGACACAGATTTTATTCCTTCTGCAGAAACTGGTTCCGCCTGGTACCTCCCTTCGAGATCCTAACTTTCGTATCCTTGGTAACCGACATATTTATGATCTCTGGCTCCAGGAATGAAGCCATCTGGTCTACACTTTCTCCTGTCTTATCTGTCCCTATGTCAGATTGTTCTCACCTCCTTTTGCACAGTTTTATGACTGAAACCCAGACCTTCACATGAGATTAAAACCTTCTTGCTTTAGCTCGAACTCGCAGCTTGATGTAAACATGCATAAATCATGGTTAAATGCAGATCAATAAAGAGTACAAGAATCATATGTGTATCAATAAACCTGGAAAGAAAAGTGATTAACATATTTGATTAACTTGATTCTGATGTCTAAAATTAAAGGCACAACAGGTAAAAAATATTATTTCCCGACAAGTGGATGTCCGTCCACAGATGAGACTGGAATGGGGTGGTTTAAGGTCTCCAAAGGAATCCGTAGGTTGGAGACCAGTTGCTGGGAAATGAAGTTTTCAGCTGCCCCTGTATCCAGTAGGGCGTGGCAGGTCTGACAGTCATGAGGTAGGACAAGCTGAACTGGAAGTAGGAAACAAGAAGGTGTTGAAGAGCCAGGTGTAACTCCCCCGAGGTTCACCTGGCTTGTTCGTTTCCCAGCCATTGGGGGCATTGGAGGCGTCGTGCCCTGGCGCCCCGCAGTAAGCATAGAGCCCCTCTCTGTACCGCGATCTCGCTCCTTTGGTGGGAGATGACCCAGCTGCATGGGTTCATCCTGGATGGACATCGAGTGAGAAGCGGCAGGAGGAGAAGGAGGTGCAGATCGAGGTAGTATAGTCCGGGTCAGGGGTCATGGCCGGGGTCTCTCCATCACCTTGCGGTTGATCTCCGTGGCGAGTTTGATGGTGGCATCAAGAGTTCTGGGGATTTCACGGCCCACCATCTCATCCTTAATGTAGGCTGAGAGTCCATCTAAAAAAACAGTCTTTAAAACAGCGTCTGAGCAGTCTAGTTTTGCAGCCAGTGTTCGGAATTCCGTGGTGAACCGATGGACAGGCTGGTTTCGCTGTCGGAGGTGGAGTAGTTGGTTCTCCACCTCCACCTCGTAGCACGGGGAGACAAAAGTCTTACGGAGAGCGGCCACAAACTGGATGTAGTTACACAGTGGCGACTTCTGATTATAAAGGGCCGCTGCCCACTCCTGAGCCTGCCCGGTAAGGAGGGAGGTCAACAGTGCCACGCGGTGGGCAGATGTGGTGTACGTAGTGGGCTGACATTCATAAATCATGTCCAGAGTGGCCAATAACCCATCTGGATTTCCATCTTGCCCATCCCACTTGTCAGGCTGGGAGATCTGGGGCTCCGAGGGGCGGAGCTGGAGGGAAGCCACCTGGCTGGACAGTCTGATGTGGGCCTCAGAGAGGGCCTCATACTTGGACCCAATCTGGTCGATCACATTTCGGAGACGGACCACTTTCCCTCTGAGTGACGTCACTTCCGCCCGGAGGGAGTCTGTGTCCGCTGGAGCGCCATGTCGGGGCTCAGTCATCCTGTCGGCTCCGCTGGGGCTTGGAGCTTAGCGGAGAGCAAGGGCGTGAGAGCGTTCCACACGCAGAGGAAGTCTGAGTGGAGCAGTAAGGTGGCATCCCAGAGCCCGAGGAAACGCAAGGCAGCGACGTGGTAGAGAGGCTGGCAGGATCGGTGAAGCAGCGTGGCTGGGAATTCAGGTAGCTGGTTTGTGGGTGAGAGATTCTCAGGGACTGGTACCGGTAACTTGGACCAGGAGCTCATGCATGAAGTACATACGATGACTGAGCAAGGAGTTGGACGTGAGTGAGCTTTTTGTCCAGTCCGGGAGGTTGGGTCTGGTTGAGCTTGATGTGGGGTTCCTGACACCGGCCCTATTATATCCTGAGAGAGTTTTCACATGTCATAGCGTTTAATGTGTACATTCCCCCCCTCGGCTGACGCAGTCGCTGCATGCGAGCTGCTCCAAAGTTCTGTGGAGAAGCTGCAGACAGCGCATCCAGACGCGCTTGTTCTCATCAGCGGGAATTTTAATCACGCCTCACTCTCCTCCAATCTCCCCACTTTTACACAGTATGTTAAGTGTTCCACAAGGAATTTTAATACAATTGATCTTCTGTATGCTAATGTCAAAAACGCATACACTTCCTCCCCCCTGCCGCCGCTCGGCTGCTCAGACCACAATCTCATTAACCTGAAGCCTGAATACACACCCAGGGTGATTAGGGAGCCTCCTCAGAAAAAAACTGTGAAAGTGTGGAATGATGAATCAACAGAAATTCTGAGGGACTGTTTCCAAACCACAGACTGGGAAACACTCTGCAGCGCCCATGGTGATGACCTTGACAGCCTGACCCACTGTGTGACTGATTATGTAAACTTCTGTGTAGAAAATACCATCCCAACACAAAGAGTGAGGTGTTTCTCAAACAATAAACCTTGGCTGTCCACAGCGCTGAAATCCCTGCTGAACGAGAAGAAAAAAGCTTTCATGTCTGGAAATAAGGAGGAGCAAAATGTGTACAGAAAGATCTCAAATACAAAATAAGACAGGCAAAATACAGCTACAGGAGGAAGCTGGAGAATCAGCTGGGGCAGAACAATGCTCGTGGTGCTTGGAGAGGCCTCAGAAACATCACAGGTCACAGGGGGAGGAGTGGTACCAGTGGGTCTGCTGAAGGAGACTAGAACCGGGCCAATGAGCTTAACCTGTTTTTTAACAGATTCGACTCCACTCCCTCCACTGCTGCTACAGGCACCACCAACACCACCACCCCCCAACCACCTCCACTCAGCCAGCCAACCCCCCACCCCCCTCACTGCAGACGCAGCACCAATCTGCCTGTTGATCTCACGCTCCACCCTTCCCTCAGTCGTGAACAAGACCCCAAGATACTTGAACTCCTCCACTTGGGGCAGGACATCGTCCCTGACCTGGAGAAGGCATTCTACCCTTTTCCAACTCAAGACCATGGTCTCGGATTTAGAGGAGCTGATTCTCATCCCAGCTGCTTCACACTCGGCTGCGAACTGCTCCAGCGAAAGCCAGAGATCACGTTCTGATGAAGCCAACAGGACCACATCATCTGCAAAAAGCAGAGACCTGATCCTTAGGCCACCAAAACGGATCCCCTCACCACTTTGACTGCACCTAGAAATCCTGTCCATAAAAGTTATGAACAGAATCGGTGACAAAGGGCAGCCTTGGCGGAGTCCAACTCTCACCGGAAACGAGCCAGACTTACTGCCGGCAATGCGGACCAAGCTCTGACACTGGTCGTACAGGGACCTAACAGCCCGTATCAAAGGGCCTGGTAACCCATACTCCCAGAGTACCCCCCACAGGGCCCCCTGAGGGACGCGGTCGAACGCCTCCTCCAAATCCACAAAACACATGTAGATTGGTTGGGCGAACTCCCACGCACCCTCCAGGACTGACCACCCTGCGGCCACAGCTGCGGTCAGCCGCCTCGACAATGGAGTCACGGAACATGGCCCATTCGGACTCAATGTCCCCTGCCTCCCCCGGGACAAAGTTCTGTTGGAGGTGTGAATTGAACTCCTTCTGACAGGTGACTCTGCCAGACGTTCCCAGCAGACCCTCACAACACGTTTGGGTCTGCCAGGTCTGACCAGCATCTTTCCCCACCATCGAAGCCAACTCACCACCAGGTAGTGGTCAGTTGACAGCTCCGCCCCTCTCTTCACCCAAGTGTCCAAGACATGCGGCCGCAGATCAGATGAAACGACAACAAAATCGATCATCGACCTGCGGCCTAAGGTATCCTGGTGCCAAGAGCACATATGGACACCTTTATGCTTGAACATGGTGTTCGTTATTGACAATCCATGACGAGCACAGAAGTCCAATAACATTCGGATTCAGATCAGGAGGGCCGTTCCTCCCAACCACACCTCTCCAGGTGTCACTGTCGTTGCCCACGTGAGCATTGAAGTCCCCCAGCAGAACGAGGGAGTCACCCGAAGGAGCGCTTTCCAGTACCCCCTCCAGGGACTCCAAAAAGGGTGGGTAGTCTGAGCTGCAGTTTGGTGCATAAGCACAAACCATAGTCAGGACCCATCCCCCCACACGGAGGCGGAGGGAGGCTACCCTCTCGTTCACCGGGGTAAACCCCAACGTACAGGCACCAAGATGGGTGCAAGAAGTATGCCCACCCCTGCTCGGCGCCTCTCAGTGGGAGCAACTCCAGAGTGGTAGAGAGTCCAACCCCTCTTGAGGAAACTGGTTCCAGAGCCAGAGCCATGTGTTGAGGTGAGTCCAACTATATCTAGTCGGAACCTCTCAACCTCACACACCAACTCCGGCTCTTTCCCCACCAGAGAGATGACATTCCACGTGCCTAGAGCCAGCTTCTGTAGCCGAGGATCAGACCGCCAAGGTCCCTGCCTTCGGCTACCACCCTTTCCACACTGCCCCCGACCCCTTTGGCCCCTCCCACGAGTGGTGAGCCCATGGGAAGGGGGACCCACGTCTCCTCTTCGGGCTGTGCCCAGCTGGGCTCCATGGGTGAAGGCCCGGCCACCAGGCGCTCGCCAGCATGCCCCACCTCCAGGCCTGGCTCCAGAGGGGGGCCCCGGTGACCCACGTCCGGGCACACTGCATCCATCTGTCGAACTCATCATAAGGGGTCTTTGGGCTGCGCTTTGTCTGATCCCTCAACTAGGACCTGTTTGCCATGGGTGACCCTACCAGAGTCATAAAGCCTCAGATAACTTAGCTCCTAGGATCATTGGGACACTCAAACCCCTCCACCACGATAAGGTGGCAGCCCAGGGAGGGGTTCATAAACATGTGAAGTGATAAAAACTACGGTTTCCCAGAACAATTCAGTTGTTCACGCCATGCCTGCATTCCTGCAAGTCTCACTCCTTCCACAGAGTTCATCTATGAAAGCAAAGCTCACAAAAGGAACCATCTCCTCTCTTTTGACCCTGAGGTCAATCATTTTTGCAAGTTGCTTCTGAGGCAAACAAATCCACCAGCTGCATGCGAGCACCTGGGAGGTACCCTGACCAGACGGTGACGTATTCGGGGCTAAAGCTGCGGTCCCAATACCTTAAGAGGGCCGAGCCACCGACAGCCGGTCCGTACCGACCTCTCCCTGACCCCCTGGATCAAACGGGGCCTCCTCACACAAGGTGTAGTAGACTTCCCGCACTCTGGTGTCAAATGGTCTTTTATTAATTTGATAATTTGTTAAACCATACAGATTGATTTAACCCAGACATCATGAGATTCTCAGACTCTTAACGTAGATTCAGCTAAATAACACCTTTAGCTTACATTCCATCACCTCATTAATTGTCTCAGTATCTTGCTTTAACTATCATTCATCATAATTTGTCCTGTGTCATCATTGATTAAGAAACATAGTATTAAATTGATTTTATAACTATCTTCTTGACTCTGTCTGAATTATTCTGAAGTGTGCGGATCACTTATGGTAAAAGAACCTAGAGTAATGTTAAATTAACATTCAAACATCAATAAGATTGATAATTCATATTTATATGGGTTGTTACATCTCATTGATCAGTTTCTAAATATGTGGCTATAGCCCTAACGCTACAGCGGAGTGTCTGCTGTCAGAAGTAAGATTGTACGCCCTCGACTCCCGCTTTCGCCATCTAGTGTTTATATATATCTATGACTGGCGCTGCCTATTGGAGATGCCATAGTGGCCGGCCGCCATCTTAGATGGGTCTCCATTTTCCCCCAGTGCATTCATTTCTACTGAGGAAGGTGCTTACCTAGCTAAAAGACACATTTTATCAAGCTTTTTCACTAAACCAGACACATGGTATGGCATGATAATTAAAATATAAATATAATTAAACAAAATAAATGAAATTATAAAATCCCATCAGGTAGGCTAGAAAAGTCAATAGTAATCCCACGTGATCTGTTTTCAATAGTACACCGGTTGTTGCAATCGTAGACTGCACAAAAACGGGCATAGTTGCTCACGCCGCGTTGACTTTGGAGAGTGAGGAGACCCATCCAATATGGCGGCGATGCTGTTAACCTTTCCAGCGCCCAATGGGGCGTATATGTATTCATGTATATGTATATGTATGCATGTCTATGGCTTTGCCATAGACTTGAATACATAGACGCTCCATTGGGCACTGGAGAGTGTAATAGCATCGCTGCCATATTGGATGGGTCCCTCATTCTCCAAACCCAACTGGAATAAACGCAGAGTGAGCAACAATGCCTGTTTTTCTACAGTCTACGGTTGCAACAACTGGCGCACTGTTGAAAACAGATCACATGGGACTTTTCTGAGACTTTTCTAGCCTACCTGTTGGGAATTTATATGTTATTATTTATTTTATTTTATTTTATTTTATTATATTTATATTTTAATTCTCATGCCATACCACATGTCTGATTTTGTGAAAAAGCTTGATAAAATGTGTTTTTTCGTTGGGTAAGCACCTTCCTAGGTAGAAATGAATGCACTGGGGGCAAATGGAGACCCATCTAAGATGGCGGCTGGCCACTACGGCAGCTCCAATAGGCAGCGTCAGTCCACGGGGCGTCTACATATATGATGTCTGTGACATAGATATCATATATATTGCTAGATGCCTTAACGGGAGGGGTGTTCCAAGATGGCTGAGTAAGTAGACGCTTAATGCCGAGCTTAGCAAATATAACTTCATAATAAGGTTAAAATATTGCATCAACTCGTTTTTTTTTTTTAAGTTTTAGTAACTGGCAAAATGTCAAACTTAGATAACAAGAGACCCTCGAGCAGTTCCAGAACAAAGCTACTGCTAAAGGCTGATGCTAACGAGGCTGATGCTAGCCAGGCGGCTGCGTCGGTAAATCCACTGTTTGACAATTGTCACAACTATTCAGCTGTTCCGCTTCCTCTCCCGATAACGGAGGAATTGATGGATGAGTTTCCACCTCTACTCATCACACCCAGAAAAACAAAAAACAAAACAATAATAATATCATATGAAGGTGTGTGACAGAAACCCATCTGGGTTTATTCTCATGGTCACACCCCATTTAAAAATATCAAAAAATAAACAAATAAAAACTGAGGAAAGATTTACAACACTGAATTAAGAAATCAAGCTTGAAAACCTCTGTGTTAAATTATCACTATAATGGCTGTTTAAAAAAATTATACAGATATGTAAGTGTAAATTTCATAATAACATTCCAATATATTGAAATCAAAGCACATTCTCATATTTAGAAATCAGTTTCTGTTTCAAACTGCTTTTACTAAATTGTGTGATTGTAAAATAATCAAATTCATTTAACAATTTGCTGGCACGGTACCTGAATGAGAAGTGAACCTGAGATTTATGAACAAAAGGAAGATGAAACATTGAGCGTTGTCTGGTATTATGACGATGAACTTGGTCATTATTAATGAAATAATGTTAAAAATTTTGTGGACTTTTACCATGAATTATCCTTACAGAAAATGCAAGTATCTGAAAAGTGTTTTTGTATCTTACATTGTCATTTTCTATTGTTTCCCTTAATGCCAGGGGGTTAAAACAAACTAACGTAAAGCCCTATTTCTGTTTGCTAAAAGATGTAAAAGTGATTTCTGTTTTTTCCAAGAAAGCCATTCTGTTTCTGCAGATGTGAACTTCTGGAAATCCCAGTGGGTATCTGGTATTCGCATGGCTCAGAGAGGTCAGCTGGGGTCACAACTCTCAAAGGTACATTTGGGGGTAATGTTTTACAATCAGATTGCGATTCCTTAGGTCATTATATTTGTCTGGTAGTCGAATACAATTATTCCATCTTTATAATTGTTAATGTATATGGTTATAATACCAAGTCAGAAAATGATAAATTCATTGACTCATTAGATACAAGGATTACTTTTCGGCTCTCTAAATATCCCCGTTCACTTTTGTTAATAGGAGGAGATTTTAATGTCTCACTTAATGACACTAAAGATAGATGGCCCCCTGTCAGGCTCTGCCCTCCTGCCTTCCTGTCCTCCAGCTTCCTGCTCACCAGTGTCTCGTCTCCCCTGCTTCAGTTCCTGTTAATTGGTCCCACCTGCCTCTCGTTCTCCTAATCACCCAGCTCCCCAGATCCTCGTGTATTTAAACCCTGTCAGTCCTGTTTGTCTTGTCGGTTCATTGCTTTGTGTTGTCGTCTGTGTCAGCCTCAGCTCACCATTAAACCCTTCTGAAACCTCCTCACCTGCCTGTTTATGCTCACCTGCACTTGGATCCTCACCTCAGCCTGCAGCAGATCGTGACACCCCCAGCACAAGGTTCTAAAAGTAACTTGAGAATGGAAGCATTTATGGATCAATTTAATGTAACTGATGTTTGGAGAGAGAAATTTCCTGATGATATTTCATTTACATGGAGCAACAGTTCTGGTTCAAGGAAATCACGTCTTGATTTTTGGTTAATTTCAAAAAATTCGTTTGAAGACAGCATTACGGTCAATATCCTTACAACGCCACTTACTGACCATAGAGCTATATATATTAATGTACAACTCCTTCCTACTGAAAATATTAACAGATCTTCGTATTGGAAATTGAATAGTTCACTGTTGAGCCATATGGTTGTAAAATCTGAAGTTACGCGATTGTTAAAACACTTTATCAACATGGGTAAGGAGTCTCATAGTACAAACTGGGAACTTTTTAAATTTGAAACAGGTACATTTTTGAGAAGGTATGGGGCAAAAATAGCTAAGTCAAAGGCAGCAGAAGAGAAATTAATTGTTCAAATTTCGTCAATATATCAACTACCACCAGATGAAGTCTCGGAGGAGGATAATTTGCAACTTAGGACCTTTCAACTTAAACTTGATGAGATTTACCGCCAAAAAGCTGAAGGTGCGTTTGTCCAGTCAAGAAAAAGATGGATAGAGGAAGGAGGGCAGAACTCTGCCCCCTTTCGTAACATTGGTGTCAATGGTGCATGTACTATTTAAATAACTCTAACTTGCTCAATTTTCAACCAAATTTCAAACGGTTTGATTTGTTATAAACGCCAGAGATGTGGCTCTACAATATGATGGATTTGGCCCGTTAATTTAAAAATGTGAAAGTATGTCCTATCAAGCCTATGTGTCATAAGGTTTGTAATAATGCAACCCGCTTGTAAATCTGTTAATATTTCATCGAGTTATGAGTGTTTTTGTTTAAGTTGTTCAATCACCTTCCATCTGCTACCATTGAGAACGGAACGTAAGCTGTCCGAGGTAAGATGGCCACCGTGTATGGACGCTGTTGACTCCCAGGCCGTTTCTCAATACTCAAGGACGCTAGTACGTTCTTGTGTACTTGACAAGTGTGTTCTTGCCTAGTACACCATAAAGTCCGTTCTGCCGAGTACGAGGACGGCATTTGGAACAAGCGTACTTCTTTGCCTCACGGCTAAACGACCTGACATAAAAATAAAAGTCTAGTCTGTTCCTCAAATGACAAAAAAACAATGAAAACGTATTATTTGTATTATATTTGGTCCACTTTTCATCAAAACTGATAAAATATCAGCATTTCCTGCTGTTAAATGAAGAAAACGTTTTCATCAAAACAAAGCAATGCTGCTTTTATTTTGATAGTGGGTTAGCTCATTAGCATTTTGAGGGATCGTGAAGAGTCTGAAAGAAGATAAAAACAAATACACAGCAAATTTTACAAGTTATACGCAATTATGTACAATAACAGACAACTTTATATTGATTTATTTGTATTTCTGATATAAAACACAACAGTTATGAGCTTTCTCCTCTGCCGTTCGGAGCATAATGGTTAGCGGCGCAATGCATTATGGGAAACTTTGCTTTCTTGGGTGCAGTTTGTAGGATGGGGCGGAGAGTGGGCACAGGGCACAACCATACCATATATGGAAAAGGTACCATTGCTTTCCGGAACTGAAGGGGACGCTATTTCATATGTCAACTGCGGGAGTTTTGTTTTGTTTTTGTTAAAACCCATAGATATATATATCACTAGATGCCTTACCCGCGCTCTTCGTCGATTGGACGAACGTCCCTACGCGGCGGCCATCTTACCTCGGACAGCTGCCCCCTTTTGTAATTGGTGTCAATGGTGCACGTACTATTTAAATAACTCTAACTTGCTCAATTTTCAACCGAATTTCAAACGGTTTGGTTTGTTATAAACGCCAGAGATGTGGCTGTAAAATATGATGGATTTGGCCCATTAATTTAAAAATGTTAAAGTATGTCCTATCAAGCCTATGTGCTATAAGGTTTGTAATAATGCAACCCGCTTGTAAATCCGTTAATATTTAATCGAGTTAAGAGTGTTTTTGTTTAAGTTGTTCACTCACCTTCCATCTGCTACCATTGAGAACGGAACGTAAGCTGTCCGAGGTAAGATGGCCGCCGTGTATGGACACTGTCGACTCCCAGTTAAGGCATCTAGTGATATATATGATATCTATGTTAAAGCCAACCATTAACTAGTTACAACTAAATTATTTTTTGTTCATTAGTTTGAATGCTGTTAAGCATTCAAACTATTGTTTTCCTGTTTCTCTTTATTAGTTTGAATGCAGTATGCATTCAAACTACTGTTTTCCTGTTTCTCTTTATTAGTTTGAATGCTGCAAGCATTCAAACTATTGTTTTCCTGTTTCTCTTTATTATTCTTCTTCTTCTTCTTCTTCTTCTTCTTATTCTTCCGTATTCCGTACACTTTTTTGGACCGCTTCTTCTTCAACAATTTTTCAGCTATTTCAACAAGTTTGGTATCAAACCGTTCAGCTCATTCAGGTCATTCCGGGAATGACTTTTGGTATTGATATCTTCAACCGTTTCTGAAATATTCAGCTTTTTCTATGATATTTTTCCCATAGGAATGAATGGGAAGCCCTTAAAATTCTCAAAACTTTTGGCCAAACCATTCATCTATTTGAGAGTTAACTACTTCAGCATACTTTAACCTAGAAACTTCATTTAAAGTTTAAACAAGTCACAAGACTTTCAACTATTTGCCGATGACTCAGTGTCTTGATATCTTTTACAGTTTTTCTAAAATCACAGTTTAAGTTTTAGGTACAGTTTGGGATCTTTCAGGAAACGTCACCACAAAATGACTGGGAAAGATAGGAGCTCAGAAGTGACTTTGTGCCGCTTCAGGATTTGTCCTGGGTGAACAGTAAATCTCATGAAATTGAGACTTGCACTGAATGATAGCTGACAGATATACCTACGTTTTGAGCTATAATTTATCAATCTACTCAAAGTATTGTGGCTGTAAGACAGTTTTTGGTGCTTATGAAAACAGTTGAGGAAACACAACACCACTCTAGCAGTGAGCAGCAGAAGGAGGGGCAGACTGCTTCATTTCAAGTGAAAGAATGGTCCAAAAGTGGCTCTATATGTTTGAGTACACACATGATTTTTGTATAAAACAGTAGGTATTTTTGTCAGCTTTCAGGTGATGTCTTTGTTTTTGCTGTAACTCTAACGGTTCTTCTGCTACAATCGCTAACGAGCCGAGGAGTCCTGTCTTCTAACTCAGTCACAAGAAGGGCTGCATGA
>SSNS01001292.1:17458-30199 GCA_006937985.1 Aphyosemion australe | reverse complement strand
AAAGTGGCCTTCTTTGAACTAAAGGTTTCACAAATGACCACCTGGAATTTATGGATTCTGCTGTTAATGTAGAATAATCTAATCCAGGTTATAAGGGGTTGTAGGTGTTGTAGATTTTACACTATTCCAGACCTAAGGTGGGTCAGATGCAATAAAGTTCTGAAATCTGCATTTTTTTGAACTCTCACAAATCAAATAAAGGTTTGACCAATCACAAAATGTTCTTTAAGGACTCTGCTATTGTTCTAATATAATCTAGTTAAGCTTTGAAGAATGTAAGTATTGTAGTTTTTGAGCAGAGCCAGTTCTAATGTGGTCTACATGTGAAACTCCAAAATGAGAATCTGGTGTAAAAGTCCACTTATGTCAGTGATCCAGCTCAGACTGAGAGACCATCTAAAGGCTCAGGAACCCTCTGCATGTGTTCTGGATTCACCAGCTGATTAGAGTGTGACACTTTGAGTCTAGAATATTGAACCTTTACACAATATTCTGATTGTCTGAGATTCTGAATGTGGGGTTTTCATCAGCTGTAGCCACAATCATCACAATTAGAACAAATAAAGGCTGAAACATCTGGATTTACATGCAATGAGTCTCAACTTTTGCACCAGATTCTAACTTTTCCAGTTTCACCTGTAGATGCAAAAAAGTGCTGAAATCTGCTTTCTTTGAACTTTCACAAATTAAACTAACATTTCAAATATCATCTGCTGTCTTTTAAGGATTTACTATTAGTTCAGAAAAACTGTAGTCCATGTTTGAAGAGTAAGCCTTGTAGTTTTATAATTAGAGCAGAGGAAAGATGCTCTGGGAAAACTGGTTGGAATTGCCCTTTCTGACTCTGAAACTAAAAAAAGGGAACCAGCTTCAGCTTCGTCTGGTACGTTTTGTTTAGTTTTTGTGATCATTTAATCTTTTGTCCTTGAGTATGAGACAGATAATCACATCAACAAGCAACCTTTGAGATGATGCATATTTAGGGGTCGTGCTCATAACTTTTACTACTCTAAGTGTTGATTTGCTCAAATCAGATGTTTGAGCTGAATGAGGCTGTAGTTCTCCATTTTGCAAGCAAAGGAAAAATACTTATCTGATTATTTGATTTATTGATGGATTACCGGGGCCCTAAAGTATTACGTTACACCTAAATATCCTCTGTAAATCTTTTTGTGGAGCTACAAATGATTCTTATAACATTTACAAGTAATGAGTTGTTTACACTTTACATTAGGGGAAGCATAACGTGTAATAGATTACTTGTAAATGTACAAATGCTATTTATTAATGTTTTTTCAGGGCTACAAATGATTTTTAAAACATTTACAAGTAATGAGGTGTTGCAGAATGTTTAACAGTGATATGTGATCTGGGACAGGTGAGAATCAGGAGGTTTGCAGTGAAGTGCTGGTAGATGCTGACCAGTTCTGGTGTCTGATCATCAGATAGAAGGGTTTACATTTACATCAGATCAGGGATTTCCCACAAAGGTTCCAAACCTTCATACATTCACTTTCTTTGACTCACTGAGGGTTTATAAAAGAATTAGAGTCCCTCTTGTATTCAAAAGAAAGTAAAAAATAAAAAATCTGAGAAGAGTTTATAAATGTGGGGATTTTTTTTTACATCTCACCAGTATTTAAATGACACGTTCAAAATCAAATGTGTTACTGATCATTTAAAGTGTTTAGGTAATCATTTATAAATCACTGGTGCATCATAATTGTATATATAACCAATGAGAATTGTGACTTTAGAAAGTTATATATAATTTATAAACATTATCAAATGTGTTACAGTGTTTGTAAATGTTTAGTTAATCATTATTTAATCATTTGTAAATGTCAACTCAAGCCTTTATAAATTATATATATTATCTAAGACCTTGCAAATGATCTGTTAATGACTTACTAAACACTTATAAATGTGTTTGTAAATGTCATGACTATGCTTTACAAATGATTTGTTCATCATTATCTGAGACCTTGCAAATGATCTGTTAATGACTTACTAATGACACACTAAACACTTACAAATGTTTAATAACAAAACATTATTATAAAGTGTTACCAAATAAATAATTAAATAAATAAATAATTAAATAATAAATGCCTTATAACAGGGGTGCCCAATCCTGGTCCTGGAGGGCCAGTATCCAGCAGGTTTTATAATTTTAACTCTGCTTCAACACACCTGATTTCATTCAGCAGGTGATTAACAGGCTTCTGCAGCGCCTGATGATCTGCTGCAGGTGATTCAACCACTGAATCAGGTGTGTTGGAGCACAGAGATCACTAAAATGTGCTGATAAAGCTCAGGACCAGGATTGAGCACTCATACCTTGTATGGTAAATGGAATGCTTTCACGGAATGTTCATGACATCACTCGTAGTAACACAGAGCTCACAGGACAGCAGGTATCAGTCCACTGACACAAGCCTTTGTCTCACAAACACTTGTGACTGCGTTCGATGCACTGTTTCACTTCTCAGTCTTCTGATTACTTGAGACAGATTGCTGCTATTTCACTGAATTTGACAATGGAGGAAACACAGAAACTGTCTTGGTTTGAAATCGTGGAGCTAGGAATTGAAGTCGATTATGACGAAATAATTGACTTTTCTCCCAACACAACACTGTCTAGTGATGTGGAGACTCCTAGCCCACGACCAGAAAACCGGGAACGTGCGCCAAGTACCAGTTCCCAGTGCCGGGTACAACGAACGGAGACGGACCCATACCAGACGTCTGGCTTTAGTCAGGATATCCGTTCCCAGTCCTACAGACGGGAACTAAACCAGAATCAGATGTCTGGATTTAGTCAGGATATCCGTTCCCAGTCTTACAGACGGGAACTAAACCAGTGCCAGACGTCTGGATTTACACAGAACAGGACAGAAAAGGGGCAAACCAGAACCAGACTTAAAAAATCTTGTTCCCAGTACCAGAGAAGGAAGGAACCCCACTACCAACCTTCTCCTGTGCTGACGGTCGTGGTTCCTAACACCACACATGGTGGAAAAGACAAAAGAAATGTGTTTTTTCACTAAATTCTTTCTCTGTCTCGGGAGAGGGAAGTCTGGGCCTCTATGCTGCCTCACAACCCGACCTCAGATCAGTGGAAGAGAACAGATGGATGGATGGATGAATGTTTTATATAATGTATTTATTTGCTGAGTTTTTTATCCTTCATTTATATATTATTATAACTTATTGTTGTTATGTTTGTAAGAGATTTTTTATGTTTTTGTAGTTATATTTTTCATTTTTGTAGTTATATTTTTCATTTTTGTAGATATATTTATACATTTTGTAGGTAAAATAATCCCTTCTGCTGAATCGCCACCTTATCGTGGTGGAAGGGTTTGCGTACCCCGTTATCCTGTTGTCTGTGTTGCCTGGAGACTTCGTCTCTGGAAAGGCTTCCATGACAAACCAGACTCAAGAGAGGGGTCAGACTAAGAGCGATTCAGAGTCCTTAAATAGACAGATGTTACATAAAGTCGGTTTCCTACCCACCTTATTTTTCTGTAGCCTCATGCAGAAAAAAGCTGATGCTAGCAACATCCGGTGAGATACTGGAAGTGGCGCATACCCATTGGTTTGCATTGTGAGGTTTTGTTGCTAGTAGCAGTTTATTTGAACATTTGAAGAGGATTTTAAAAAATATTTACCCCCAAAAAATGTGCTCACACGGCTCAGAAAGGTGTTGCACGGTTCGTGCTTGTACTAACAAGAGAAAATGAGATCTCTAGCTACCAGAGCGATGTTTAGAAAACGCACCTCCAGAGTGAGAGAGCGTGTGGCTGCGAGCGTCGGTACGGTTTTCACCGCAGAGAGAGTAGGAATATGTGTTGAAGCGACAATATGTTGGAGTCTAATGTTTAAATTATCTATAGGGATGAATTATTAAAACATTAGACTCCAACATATTGTCAATTCAACACACGTGATTATATATAACTTATACCTAACTTGTAAAGTCTTTCATGAGGCAGGAAAGATAAACTTTATTCAAAGACGATAGAGGAAAGGTCTTGCGTCATCCCAGCGTCTTGATGACTTCTGTTATGCCACAGGATAAGTTAATGAAATTGGGGCATGATTTGAAAAGTGGGGTGCGATTAGATTTAATGTCTCTCCGCACCACGAAATCAAGTTATCTGACCGCATGATTCAGGCCTGTACGGTAAAAGTGAACTCCTTTCATTTAGATGAAATAAACACGGCCTTTTGGGACGTTACACCCAGCGTCTCTTCTCCGGAGGTTTGTCACATCCAACAACAACGTAGGATGCGGGTTTCCTGTCTGGGTTTTTTCACAATAAAATGAAAGGAACGCACAAATAAAGTTTGTGGTGGTTTTTAAGTTAAGACTTTTCAGCCACATCCTTCTGGGATTCACATCCCTGGGGAGGCGGTGAAAACTGTACCGACGCTCGCAGCCGCACGCTCTCTCACTCTGGAGGTGCGTTTTCTAAACATCGCTCTTGTAGCTACATATTTAATTTTCTCTTGTTGTCAGTAAAAACCTTATTTGTGCTTTCTTTTCATTTTATTGTGAAAAAACCCAGAGAGGAACACGTGATCCCACTTTGTTGTTGGCTCTGACAAACCGGAGAAGAGACGCCGGGTAGTCAAGAGATCTGACAGCAGTCTCACAAGAACAACAGGAATGATTTCATGTGAACACTTTTCTGAATAGTTCTAATGTAAAGTGTGTTTAGACTGCTGTTATTAACCTAAAAGTGCCATTGGCTGTTTGTATTTCACCTGATGTAGAAACTAAAACCCAGGCTTGGTGATGAGGGATTTAAGGCTCTGACTCAGCTCTACGTCTGCTTTTAAGTAAATAAGATTGTGTCCCACCTCTTTCAACAAAACACCACCAACATTGTTAATATTGGAGGTACTGATAAGCCTCAGAGCTTTTAAGATTGTTTATTGACCCAACTGAGTTCAGAAAGTAGCTAAAATGCTACTCGTTAGCTTTGGCCAGACTTTAAGATCGTCCCCCCCACCTCTCTGCTTCAGTAGGCAGAAGGAGTGTAACGATGTCCCGTTTCAGCTGTGACAGCTGGTGTTCATGCATGTTTTCAGGCACTAAAAGCCCAGAAAAAGAGGATTAGCATGAAGGGATCGCATCATCTCAATGTAAACAAATGCGGACCGGAAGTTGCTTGCATTTTTTGCGCAAAGCATGATGGGCCGTAAGAATAAGGTGGATAGGAGATCAGCCTCCCTGGAAAGTTCTATTTCAAGATACTGGACAGGGGGTCCAGAACTGGGGAGGAGCCATGTGGTTTTCATATTGGCTGTGGGAGCATAGACCAGCTCTTTACTCTTGCTAGGGTACTTGAGGGGGCATGGGAGATTGCCCAACCTGTTTATGTGATTTTTAGATCTGGAAAAGGTCTATGACCGTGTCCACACCTTGTGGGGGGGCACTCAGTGAGTCTGGTGTGTGTTCTCTTCAGTAAGTTGGACATATGAATATAAGTATATATATTAGGGGTGTAACGGTACTTTTATTTGTATCGTTTGGTACGGAATGTTCTGTTTGACACACGACATGAACTAGAAGTATTTCAGTATGCACTTTCAAATGTCATCAAAAGTAAAAGTATTCAACAAAAATTGTATATGTGTTGTACTTTAAGCGTATGGATTAAGGTGTAGCCAAATACACACAAAGAAACTGGAGATGAGTAAGTCTACTTTTTTATGTAAAATAGGAGCTTAGTGAACAAGAGCATAAAGATGCTCTAGTTTTGGCGGTGACAGCGGCAGAGGGGTTAAGGGTCCGCCCCAGTTTCTCTGACCACCACCAGCAGGCAAAGAGGGTTAAGTGTCTTAACCCAAGGACACAACAACTGCAGCAGACGGGGCTCAAACCTGCAACCCTCCCGTTACGGGGTGGGCACTTAACTTCTCTGCCACCGTTGCCCTTTTAAAGAAACAGATGGTCACCATTTCTGAACAACACTTCCAATATTGTGATTTAACTTCAGAAGAAGTTGACTTTCAACACTTTTTAATCCTCTACCTCTTTAGAGAGTAAAGATCAGTCCAGCTAGCCTGGCAAGACATCCTTTATGTGAATATATAGTCTTGCAAATCAGCTGGTTTATTTAACCTACTCAACTGATGGGTTATGAAATGTTTTACCCATTTTGGGTTATTTAGGCTTACCAGCTCCAGTGGCCTAGTGGTAGAGTGTCCGCCCCGGGACTGGGAGATCAGGGATCGATTCCCTGTGCGTGAGGCTGAGCGAACCCTGCCCTGGCGATTGATGTAAGCCGCAGCAACTTGGTTGTCTGTGTGAATTAACACATGTCGACCTCAGAGAAGGGAGGCGAAGTGCAGAATCACGTTATGTACTGTAATGACTTCCAGAACGTTTATGTGGCATGCATGAGGGGGAGTCACCGACCTCCCACAGAGTGGGATAAGTACATTCCCCATCACCCCCCCCGACAGGGATGCATCCGTGAACACGAGAGGAACCCCACGCAGCAGGGTCTCGGAGTTTCCCCAGTGCTCTAGATCCCTTTTCACTGAGAGGTGAGAGAACAGCATGCGTCTCTTTTGACGTAGCGGGTCCACCTTGAGGCATCCGAACCACGTTGGATATGCCTCATGTGTAACGCACCGAGCGGAACCACAACATGGCCCGCCGCTATCAGAAGTCTCATCACAGACAGCGCTGTCACAGTGTGACATGGCCTCACGCGATGGATCATAGCCAACAAATCTGTAACCCTAGTCTGTGAGAGACAAGCTCTCACGGAGCTGGAGTTCAGCTCCACCCCCAGAAAAGTGATGGATTGGGACGGGATCACAGAGGTCTTTTCCAGTTTATGGAGAAAACCCAGTGTGATCAGATGTAGTGCCAGCATTCTTGTTTGTGACTCTGCTTCCACTCTCAGGCCCGCCGTGCGCAATGGCTGGAGCGCCGCAGCCAGGCAGTTGTAGAGGGTGCGCGGGGCGAGAGAGTACCCGAACAGGAGCCTGTTGTATTGATATTGGGTCCTGTTGAACGAGAAGCGCAGAACTTCCTGTGTTTGGGAATAAACAGAGTGTGGAAGCAGGCGCCTCTCAGGTCCATGGATGTGAACCAATTGCCTGGGTGCACATAATCCAAGACCTGTTTGGTTGTTAACATGCGGAAGTGTTTCACCGCTATCGAGCGGGTGAACACAGACAGATCGAGGATAGGCCTGACTCCTCCCATTTCTTTCAGAACCAGGAAATAACGGGAGTATAAACCTGAGTTCTCCTCCCCCGGAGGGACTCTGGAGATGGCCTCTTATGACAGGAGTTTGCTCAATTCCGACTCGAGGGCGGATGATTGAGCCAGTGATGTCAGCTTCATCTCCACAATCCCTGAAAAACGGGGGAGAGTCAGACTGAAACTGTAGTTTGTGGCCACAGCAAATGGAGTCTTGCATCCATTGCCCCGAGAGCTTTCTGACAGGGGGTGCATGCACGGCGCTTGTTTCTGCATCGCACTAAGAGACAATTTCGAGCCCCTAGCGCCCTCGCTTGACCCATAACAGGTTCAGAGTGACTCACGGGGGCAGGTGGCGAAGGGCAGATTGAGAAGCTCAGACGCAGTGGATGGTGATGGGCTCCATTGAGGAGAACGCACATGGACGCAGGAATGGCATGTCGTCAAGCATCCTAACCGTAGCTCTGAGCAGAGGAGCTAGGTCAGACTCCAAGGGGTATGTTGTGTCTTGTAATTGATTGATTCAACCACTAGGTGGAGCTGAGGGATAAGAAAGAGAAAAGAGGGACCGAGAGGAGAAGCGAGATGAGGAGAAGAGAAGAAGAAGAAAACCGTTCGGCCTGTTTGTAAAATGCTCCCTAGAAGAGTGTATGCTAAATGCTAAGATAGAATAAATGTTCATTGTTCATTAAGAACGTGTCATACTTCCTACGTAACATATTGGCGACGAGGAACCCTCCGTGCATCTCTTTTTTTTTGCTGTTTTTTTCCCCCGTTCCTGCTGATGTAGCATGGCTGCTAACGTTCATCCCCCGTCTGTGTTTTTGCCTTGCCCTGGTGAACCAGCTATACCTTTCAACGTTTGGATGCGGATGTTCAACAATTACTGGCTGGTGATTAATGCAACAGGGAATGCCTGGCCGGAGGCACGGCGAAAAGCGACGTTGCTTCACTGCTTGGGGGCGGAAGGTCAACGGATCTTTTACACACTACCTGATGCAGGTGATACATTTGCTTCTGCTGTTGCTGCGTTGGAAAACCACTTTTCACCCAAAGTCAATATTGTTGTGGAAAGGCATGCTTTCAGAAAGCGGACTCAAGCGCCACATGAATCAGTACATCAGAATGTGACTGCCTTACGTGACCTTGCCTCCAAATGTGGCTTTGATGATAAATCTGAGGAAATGATTCGGGATCAGTTAGTCGAACACATCTCTAATCACAGTATTAGAGAGAGACTTCTGCTTGAACCTGATTTAACATTGGATAAAGCAGTAACCCTCGCAGTTCAACTGGAATCTGCAGTTTCACATGCTAAAGCATTAACAGCTGACAGTCACAGCCATGTACAAGCCATACAGTCCCGCTCATACTCAGCTGCTACGAAACCTAAACATTTCGCTCGACCTGCTAAACCTCCTGCCTCCACCATGTCTAAAAGTTGTTTTAGGTGTGGCTCAAGTAAACACCTGGCTAACTTCCATCAGTGTCCCGCTATTAAAGCTACATGTAACCTCTGCCAAAAAGTAGGACACTTTGCTCGTGTCTGCTGCTCCACTAAGTCCAAAGATGTCCGGGAAGTTCAACTGCCAAACCTGACTGTGTTGTATTTGACAGACCCTTTGCATGCATCTGAAAATTTACAGTGTGACGTCCAATTCAACACTCCTGCTTCTCCTGCTACGACTCTCCTGCTTACTGTGGATACAGGGTCTGCTGTTTCCATATTACCTCATCATACCTACAAAGAACACTTCAGTGAAACACCGCTACAACCCCCTGGCCTCCGCCTAGTTACCTATACTAAGGATACTATTCCTGTATTAGGTTGTCTACAAGCTGAAGTACATAGAGGACAAAATACCACATTAGCTACTTTTTATGTTGTAAAGAAGGGGACCCCGCTTCTAGGCAGAGACCTGATGGAAGCACTTAATATCTGCATTACAGGAAATGTTGTACTCCCACCATGCACCGTTACTGCTCCTCCTGTGATGACAACAGATGCCTCACCTGTATCATCTGTCCCTGCAGCTACTGAGATAGGCTGTGTGAAATATTTTGTGCACAAGGTGAAACTGGACCCTAAAGTTAAACCTGTACGGCAGAAACTCAGACGACTCCCACTGTCAGTCAGAACTTCAGTTTCTGCAGAATTAACTCACCTCCTGAACGCTGGTGTTATTGAGCGTATTGATGCCTCACTGCCATTCCTTCTTGCAGATTTTCAATTACACTAACTGACTATTATTCTAAATGGCCTGAACTTGCTTTTTCACATACTGCTACTACGAGTGATGTTGTTCAGTTCTTATCCTCTGTTTTCAGTCGACATGGCAACCCAGAAAACATTGTGACCGATAATGGCCCACAGTTTACGTCCGACGTTTTTGCATCATTCCTGCAGAGCAGAGGCATTTCCCACTCCAGAACGTCAGTCTACTATCCAGCGGCAAACGGTGCTGTGGAACGATTTCATCGTGGCCTTCGCGCCTGCATTCAGACGGCAATCCAACTGTCTGCACCATGGAAGGATACTGTGTTGGATTGGCTGCAAGTATACCGTGCAACACCTCATGCAACTACTTCTGTCTCTCCGCATGAACTCCTGTTTGGCAGGAAAATGCGAACAAAACTGGATATACTCCCTTTGCCTCCTGACACATCTCCGCTTCATGATCAGGCACAGCAAGAGGTCCTGAAACATCAAGCTCACATGAAAACTTATGCTGATGCTAAGCGAGGGGCACGCACGACTTTCTTCCAGCCGGGAGAGAGAGTCAGGATAAAGAAACCACATTGTGTTCTAAAGGGACATCCAAGGTTCACTTCTCCCGCAACTGTGAGAAAAAGCAAAGGCAACAACGCCTTCCTGCTGAGTGATGGGAAGGTCTGGAATGCTTCTCGCCTTGCACGCTGTTCCTCATCTGATGGACAGATTCCTGTTGCTGCAGGATTGGACAATACTCAGCAACACTCACCGTCTTTTCGGAAACTGTCACGTGTAAAATTTAAGCCCACTTGGCATAGAGACTTTGTCATGACATAAAGGTTGTTCAGAGAAGAGTTGAAAAGTACCACTTAGGATCATAAAGGAAAGATGTTAAATTTCATTTACATGTGGGTTTTAAGTGGTGTTATTACCCCAATGTTTGTTATGAAGGTAATGAAAAAAAGAAGAAAAAAGGTTAATGTACAAACTTACTTGTAATTCTGAGGATGCAAACGTTTAAGTGTTTTCAATTTTCTTCTGGTAACTCTTTAGTAATTTCTGTTCCAAATATACTTGGTGAAGTTTAAATTTAAGAAGAGAGGAGATGTTGTGTCTTGTAATTGATTGATTCAACCACTAGGTGGAGCTGAGGGATAAGAAAGAGAAAAGAGGGACCGAGAGGAGAAGCGAGATGAGGAGAAGCGAAGAAGAAAACCGTTCGGCCTGTTTGTAAAATGCTCCCTAGAAGAGTGTATGCTAAATGCTAAGATAGAAAAAATGTTCATTGTTCATTAAGAACGTGTCATACTTCCTACGTAACAGGGTAAACAGCAGGAAACCCATGCTCAGAAGTTCTCACCCTTAGCATAGGAAACAACGGGAGCTTCGAGCCTGGCAGGTTCCGCACATGAGCTGTTAGGGTAGTCCACAGTCGCTGAGAACCAAGGAAAAAACCGGGTCAGGACAGCAGACCATGTTAGCCCCCACAAGCCTGCCAAGGCGTATGACATAGGTGGGAACAGTCAAACTTTTAGCTCGGCTGCCGGAAAAATAATGGCGGCAGGTCGTGGAGCAGCGCTCGGGTGGTCAGAAGCGGCGTAGAAGAGCGCGAGAGGGCAGGGTTAGGCTTCCTGCTGCCTCCGGAGCATAAAAGGAGGAGTCTGCGAAGCTGAGAACTTATCAGAGAGTTCAGCCGGGGCAGAGTAGACGGTTCAGAATCAGAAGGGTTTTATTGCCAGATGTGTGAGAAATCACAACATTAGGAAGTTGCTGCGGTACTTGGTGCAAAAAGAAAGATAAAAAATAAGAGATAAGCAAATATAGGAAGTAATAATATACTCATAAAATAATTATATAAAAAATATATAAGGTGGTAATGATTAGAAAAGCAGCTACTATATGTGACAGTGTGAGTGTCCTGTCACTGTATCCCAATTGATCATGTGCCCTGGCTGCTTGGCCACAGGGATATCCCTTTGGCTGACTGGTTAGCGCGTGTGACTCTCACACGGGAGTCTGGGGTTCAAATCCCACCCGGGCCCTCGTTTGTCCACCTTGCCACAATAAAAAAGGCCCAGCAGAGGATGAACTTCCTGAGGCAGCTGAAGAAATTCAACCTGCCAGCACAGTGGATGAGGCAGTTCTACACCGCAGTCATCGAGTCCATCCTCACCTCCTCAATCACCGTGTGGTACGCTGGAGCCACCACCAGGGACAAGAAGAGGCTGCAGCGTGTTGTACGCTCTGCTGAGAAGGTCATTGGCTGTAAACTCCCCTCCATACAGGACCTGTACACCTCCAGGACATTGAGGCGTGCAGGTCGGCTCACAGCTGACCCTACTCACCCTGGACACTGTCTCTTTGACCCGCTCCCATCTGGCAGGAGGTTCAGATCCATTCAGACCAGAACCTCTCGCCACAAGAACAGTTTCTTCCCCTCTGCTGTTGGACTCATGAATGTCAATCCTAGGGCTGCCCACTCCAGTCGCTTGGTCCCAGTCACATGACCCGGTGTTGTGTTTGTATCTGAAGCTGATCTACTCTGATTAGTACCTACACTGTGTATATATGTGGCAACCCGAGGGGGGGCTACACTATCAGATGGAGCCTTGCTTTTAGTTATTTTTCCAACAACGCCACCTGGTACTACCAGGAACCAAAAGAATAAAATCACCTTAACCTTATGGCACATAGGTTCAGTTTTACGAAGCAAGCTTGAGTTCCACACACAATCAATTAATTTATTAAATGACCTAAAATAAAACCACTTCTAGTAAAATAAACATGCAGTTAAAATACTAAACTAATTAAAACCAAATAAAACTCAGGCTGAGGTGGCTGCAAAGTAAATCACCCCAATCACACGTGCATGCATTCAGGGGGGTGAAGTGACTCCGGAACCTCATGCACGCACAGGTCAGAGGGGACCGTCACCAGGGCTCAATCACCACCGCCAGCTCTCAGCCTGAATAAAAGAAATAAAAATCAAGACAAACACAATTAAAACAGTTAATATGAGTGGGCCGGCTGTCAGACGGTAAACCACACACAGACCGTTACCTCACTCCACACACACACACACACACGCACACACACACACACACACACACGCACACACAACCAGTTCGTTCCGAGCTCCTGTTGTCCTTTTGAGCTCTTGGGGCTTTCAGCAGTGGTCAGCTGCCAAGGGTTTCCACAGCTCTTCAGTCAGTTCCCACGCCGCACGGCTGGTGCTTGGTAACGACCGAGGGAGGATGAGCTGCCCTCGGTGATCTCGCCCGATCGATTGGCAGATGAC
>SSNS01001292.1:0-13221 GCA_006937985.1 Aphyosemion australe | reverse complement strand
AAGTCGGAATTTCCGAGGAGGAAGTGAACGCACCATTAGCTGATAGCAATGTTAATGATAGCTAAAATATCAAGCTAACACTATCTTAAACATAAACGTTTATTTTGCTGCTGGAGCAGATTAAGATGATGATGCCTCACTTAGATCGTTGTCGCTGGTTTCATCATCACCCAATCACCCACTGCATTTAGTGAAGTGAAGCCAAACTTTATAGCACGTTCGCTTTCTCCTAGTCGGAATTTCCAAGTTCCGAGGAGAAAGCGAACGCACCATTAGCGGAACAGGAGCTAAAATATCAAGATAATGTTATGTTAAACAGTTTATTTACCTGCTGGAGCAGATTAAGACAATGATGCCTCACTTATATCATTGTTGCTGGTTTCTTCATCACCCAGATAGCCATCCCATTTAGTAAAGTGGACCCAAACTTTAGAGCTCTTCCTCTGTGCCATGCTGCTTGCTCTGTTTACAGCTTGCCTGCAGCGACTAGCGACTTTCCGCTCAATCACCGGTGAAACACTTCTCGAGGGGGGGGACACATGTCGACATAACACCGGCGCTGCTGTCTATTTTGGCAAATTGCTGTCTCGCAAGTTCTCGTTAGGTCAGGTACCGAAACAAGGCACCGTTTCTTGTCACGTGAATCGGTACTCGGTCGGTTCGACGGAATTTGGTCGGTGCCTTAAAAAGTACCGGCTCCGGTACCCATCCCTAGTGATTCTAAACTGAGATTATTTTTTAAAAATTGTGTGGTTATTTGCTCATTCTACAAAGGACAAACAGTTCATGGATATGTCTCACATTTTATTGGCTCATCTAATTTTTACTTATACAATTTTCCCCCAGATGTTTCCCAGGACTGTTCAAGGACAGAACAAAAGGCAGACCTCTCACACAATTGCTTAAGAAAAGGTCATGCACAAAAACAAATCCAGTCCAATTCTTCTTTCTCCATTTGCCCACGTAGAAACCCCCAAACCATCTGATGAACTAATGCTTTTACAGGCTGGTTTGGGAAGAAGGACAGTCAGTGTTCCAGAGGATGCTGGCCATAAGGAATAAGTGACCTGCTAAGACATTATTCACAAAGTATGAAGTTTGGTATTATTTTGAATTTGCACAAATTAATGTCGACACATAATATAATAAATTAATACTTCATTAGATTTGATGTGTGCAGAGCATGACAGAATTATATTTATTTGCGTAACACATTTTTATGGTTCACATAGATTTAATAAATGCTTTTTGGATCAAATCTGCACTCTTTAAATCTGCAGTTGACTGAAATTCTGTGTGAGACATACCCAAAACTGTCTGAACTTGAGGGTGCATGAATGCTTGGGTAATAGTATTTCTTTATTGTCCTCCACATTGTTTTTGTAACTGAAATAAAGCCTGTCACGTTGGTTTCAATGATAAGACCTACATTTTTGTCATTGAAAAGGCCACAGGTGGATCAGGCCAACGCAGGCTCACACTGCTGTCTCCTCAAGAGGAAGGATACACTGGGGCCAGCCTTGTGAAGTCCTGGGGAGGCAAGGGATGTCTATATATAATGCTCATCCAGATCACACTGGAGATTTCTCCTCTACCTTTCACAGCTCAGGAGTTTGTGTCCATGCCTGAAGCCCGGTGTGTCTCTTGCCAAGACTTTGTGCTACTGCAACTCCTCAGTATCCATGTCACATCATGTTCTCAGTCTAAAGTCAGTGAGGAGGTATGGCCTTTAGATGCAATACAAACCAAATGTATCTGTTACACTCACTAAATGTGAACAGTTGATCTGTAATCATTCAAATCCCAAGGTTGCCGATGAAGGCACTTAACAGTATTTCATCACACATTTGAAATGGTTACTGTCTTCTGTTTTGTGTTTTATTGTATAGACTCACACGATGATCACTTAGTGATCCTGGAGGATGACAGCGATAATGACATTGGGGTAAGAGATGCATATTTGAAATTTGAATTTTTACATAATTTCATTGCATTATTGATTTAAAATTTTACAGGCATCCAGTGATTCCTATGGACTGTTTTTTTAATCTTGTATATTTTGGATAAGTGAGATGTTTTTATAACGAGTAAATGCAAAGCCATCATTTTTATCTTGACAATAGTCAGTATTAGGGATGGGACGATACACTTAAACTAACGATACGATGCACCTCGATATGTCATAGTCACGAAACGATATGTCACGATACGATATTAAAAAAAAAAAGGAAAAAATATTACTGTATAATAACAACTTGTTTATTTTTGTTTCCGTTGCACACAGGGAAACACAAGGCCTAACAGGCCAAACACAAACAAGAACACTCCCTTAGTGCTGCTCTAACCCTAGGTTAAGTTATCGCAGGAATGGTTCTTCTTCAAAAAAACTAACATATCATCATGTTCTGGTGTAATCAGTGATCTTTGAGCAGAAACAATGTCTCCTGCCTGCAGTGTTGTTGCAACAGGCGCTGTGACTTGACGTGATGACGTCACGACGCACTGCACCGTTCCCCGAATTTTTATTTTTTTTTTCATTTAGTTTTACCCTGCTTAATCAGCAGATGGTGCTGTCAGCCTGCCACCATAAGCCCTTTTTATAAGACACACCATGCTGGCAAATCAGCGTAATATTACCGAATTTTGCGGCATTCGTGCCGCCACGCTTGATAGTAATATTGCTGTAATATTGCGGCTTCACCGGTCTTATAAACGCACATTAACTTAACAGAGGGAGGTGTCAAATTAATGCCGAGCTCCGGCCGGGAACTATAAAATGAAAATGAGCTCCGGCCGGGAACTATAAAATGAAAATGAAAGTAAACACGGCCACAAGTTTCGTTTTGGAACCAGCTGAGATGATAAACTGGAGCGATGCGGAGCTCCGGGAGCGTCTCTCCGTTAGATCTGCAGCTCAGATCATCTGACTGCTCACAGTGATGGTGGAATACACACCTGTAGGGAAATGTGGAAAAAAAACTCAACGAGCGCGGCTTTGATCGCAATAAAAAGCAATTTATGTCCAAGATAAACGGAAGTCTGTGACAGCGCAGAGACCGCCCCCATACCTCCTTTATGCCACCATCTCATAATCTTTTATAAAACGGACATGATTGCGCAACATTACCGCCACGGTCTGAGCTCTTATAAACGACCTAACGCTCCCAGATGCCTCATAGGCGTTGCGCAAATTAGCGGCATTGTTTTATAAAAAAGGCTTTAGACTGTATGCCTGCCATACACAAATCATGCAGCAGTGCCATCTAGTCTTTATTTCGCGAATCTTTTTTTTACTCGATGCATTTTTGTCACGTTTTGTATCGCGAGATTTCGCCAAACGATATTTTGTCCCATCCCTAGTCAGTATACAGATTTGTCCAACCCATAGAGATGTACTACCTGATGTTAGTACTGGGTTTATGCGCTACATAAAGTTTTAATTAACATTCAAAGATCAATAAGGTTGATAATTCATATTTATATGGATTATTACATCTCATTGATTATTTTCTAAATATGTGGCTATAGCCCTAATGCTACAAGAGTTTCTAAACAAAAAGACACTGTGCTGAGCTCTGTACATTCAAACTGTATGGAGTGCCATTTTTGTGATATCTACAGAGAATATAATTTTCATGAACATGTTTAAATTTAAGTGTTACTTTTTTAAATACATTTTCAAGCTTGTCAGTGGTGCAGTCAATTCATGTTAAAAGGGATATTTATATTTTTAATTTGTTGTCGTTGCAGTCATAAAACCAGAGGAAGCTATCAACAGGTACAAGAAGGTGATGATGGCTACACAGGATGGGTGTCTCCCAATGGTTGCAACCTTCAGAAACATTTGGCGTAGACCGGAAAGCTATTGCGGACACAGCTGCAATAGCTGAACTTGCAGCAGTAAGCCCGGAGAAGTACGAAGAAGTCAGGAACACTTAAAACACAAAGGAACGTTTAGCTTCCTTTGCTAAAAGATGCAAGGCAACAATTCAGTCTGCCGGTCGTGATATGGATGTCCTTAAAATGAAGGATGCCGGAGTACTTCTTAAAATGTTCCCTAAGTTTTTGTAAAAAAAAAGTTAATTTTTTACTAGTTCCAATAAGTGTGATTTTTCATGTTTTGTTCAGAAGCAATATGTTTATTTATTTTTTTTATCATCTTGAATGTGGATTACCTGGGACCTGTTTAATTTTGTAATACTGTTTTAGAGCGTTTTTACGTGTTGATTTAAACATTTTTTAAATGTAAAAGTAAATTTTTGAACAGTTTTTGTGTACTTTTCTGATTATTTAAAAAAGTACAGTGGTGTGTGGAAGGTGGAGCAGTCCTAGGTGTGGACAATGATTGCACTGACGAGGAAAAGGATTTAAGAGGCTGCTGAGAAGAGAGTTGGGGTTGGGAGAATGGCCGGTCCAGCGTGAGCGGACGCGGAGCCTTGGTGCTGGGGGGGTGGGGTCGATCGCAGCTGCCTAGGGCTGCCGGCGACGAAGACAGCTAGCGTGAGGTGAGCCGTTCCTGTGCCAGGAGGGGAGGCTTGCTGCCTCCTGTAAGTAGCCAGGGCCGGGACCATAGACGGCGCCGCGATCTGCAGGATCGCTCTCCCCTTCTTCTGTGTCTTCCGGTGGTTGCCAGGCCGGAGGATTTGAACCGCCACCAGCTACGTCAATCCCTGGGGCTTTGGTTGGCGCTGGAGCTCAGACCCCGGGGAGGGGTTGCTACGGACAGAAAAGCTAAGTGGGCTGCTTTGGATATTGGGGTGTTTTAGCGGGGAGGGATGGTTTCTAAACACTGAACATTTTGATAGTGATTGATTTGAGCCAGGTAACATTGAAACCTGCAGGAATTTGGTCACCCATCTCTGGAATATTACCACACACAAGATGAAAGAAAATGCTGTGTGAATAAGCTCAATCTCTTGTATCTTGTAGCTTGTATCCTCGTGAATACACACGATATGACCAGACGCAGCTGGGACTGGACCTAGTCAGTTAATTTACAACCTTGAGCAATTTGTTGTTTGTTTGTGGACAAAAGAATAATGGCTGATAATACACGTCACCGTGAGCTGAAAGACGCTGACGGTGACATGGTGGCTGAGCTGCGAGCTTTAAGTGCAAAATTTGATCGTATGCAGTCCTCTGTGGAAGAGCATGTGAACGCAAAGATCGATGAACTGCGTGGAAGTCTGGAAAAGACAACAGAAGAGTCAAGCAGCACTGAAAAGTGAGTGGGAAAAAACAGCCACGGAGTTGCGTCTGAACTTGGATCAGGAAGTGGGCATCTTGGTCTCCAGAACGGAGAATATAGAAAGGAAAATAGCACAAAGGGAAGCGCGAGGAAAGCCATTTGACCCAGATGTTTCACTAATTGTCGTTGGACTACCACAGACTGATGAAGAGGATATTACAGTCAAGGTGAATGACCTGTTACAAGACGGGCTGCGCTGCGAGCCGGTGCCGGAGGTGGTGGCAGCGGAACGTGTTCGGGCGAGAGGACAACGCCCGGGGCTTGTCAAAGTGGAGCTGAAGACGGTACAAGATAAAGTGATGGTGTTACGCAGGAAATTTAAACTCAAGGATCACGACAACTACAATAGAGTTTATGTTTCAGCTGCGAAGTCACACGCGGAGAGGCTGATGGATTACAATCTCAGAACTCTTATCCAAGAGATTCCTGCTGGGAAGCATTATTATCTGGCTGCGAATGGGCGACTTGTTAAACGTTCTCCAACGGGAGACGCCACTGGGAGCAGGCTATCGGCATGAGGAGGTCATGCCCAGCCTGTAAGTACTGATTTTGTTTTGGTTCACTGGAACGTTAACGGATGGACGCTAGCTAACTGTATGCTTAGAGCACTTATTCTCCTGTCACTGGAACCAGATATTATTTCTTTAAATGAGACTCATTTGTCTAACATTAAACCTGAGCTCGGTGGATTTACCTGGTTTAGACATAATCGCACTGCGCACAGACGAGCCGTCAAAGCCTCAGGAGGTGTTGGCATTTTTGTTAAGAACACTATTTTGGACAATTTTTCGGTGCGTGTTGTTGATAAATCACACGATGGAATTCTATGTGTGCGTTTTGAACATGTGGGGACTATGTATTCATTTATTATTATTTCATGTTACTTGTCCCCTGAAACGTCGACTTGGGGCCGCAATGCAGACTCTTTCTTTTCTCATTTATTAACATTAATTTACAAGGATGGTGTTGATTCTATTTATATCTGCGGAGATCTCAACAGTCGTATTGCACAGCTCAAGGATTATCTTGAAGAGGATGATCTAATTTCCAGAGTGGTGTTGGACAATGGTTTAAACAAACACGGAGAGACTTTTATTAATTTTCTTAAGGACTCTAGATGTTGCGTTTTAAATGGAAGAATAACTCCTGAAAATGATAACTTGACTTCCATCTCTGTAAGGGGTAGAGCTGTGGTAGACTATATTGTAGCTCCACACATGGACTTAAAAACTTGTGTAGAATTTAAAGTTCTCACTTCTTCTGATCTGGTAGAAAGAAATTATAAAGTGATAAACATGATAGATGATGGATGTAGGTCCTGATCACTCTGTACTTTATTTACGTTTCCACCCAGAAAAGTTACTTTCTAGGCCAAACTTAGATATTGAACCTCCCATCAAAAGAGTTGTAAGAGTTCTGCCTGATGATTTTCTTGCCTCTGCTTCCTGTCATACATCTTTCTGTAACATAATAGATCAATTAGAGAAAGGACAAAAAACTCAAGAAAATGTAAATGTCTGTTATGATCGCCTTTGTGAAATTCTGAATAATGAAATGGACAAATATCGACCTAAATTAAATAGGAAAGGTAATCAAAAGAAGCACCACTGTAACAAACAGCCATATTGGAATGAGGAACTATGGAATTTATGGTCAGATCTCCGCAGGGCAGAGAAAGAGTACTTGAGATGTAAGGAACAAATACAAAAAAGGAGCTGTATCATATATTTAAAGGTTGCCAAGCTGATTTTGATAGAAAACTCAGATTCCACAAAAGGCGTTTCAAAAGAGGTAAAGCACTTCATTTAGAGCAGTTATAAATTAGTAGCCCACAAGTATTTTGGAAAGAAATGCATAAGTTAGGTCCTAGAAGAAGTAAACTTATTCCAGTTGAAGTTATTGGTGAGAATGGGGAATCTATAACTGGGAAACACCAGGTATTAAATAGGTGGGAGCTGGATTATAGTAGCCTGTATGCATGTTCCAGTTTACATTTATCTGATGAACAATTCTTGGATAACATCTGTCAGGATAAACGGTTACTTGAAAATGAGATAATCGACAGATCCCCACGTTACATATGGCGCTTACACACTAGCACCGGCTCGGACCGGGCGGGATTGGGTAAGGTCCTTTCACATCCGGGTGGCCCGGGGATTTTTGTGGCTGAACCGTACGTGTTTTCGGCCCTCATCTGAAGGTGGTCTGACTCGCGCCGAAAACCGGGCCAACACACCCACTGCCGACTCATTGGTCAGCTCAAATTCACGCCTACCTTTAGGGGGAAACTCCGATTAGCGGATAGAATCCGCCAGCGGGGGCTTCCCGCATGCGCGCTTCATTATCACTCTGAATGCGGAGGAGTTAACAAGCCTCTGACTGAAGCTGTTTTATCTGTTTCCGTCAGCTGTGATGAGCGCAACGCGCGCGCACACACACACACTGACACAGTGCCGCCACGCAGCTTTTTGTTTAATAAGGAAGAGACCCCGGACTTCTCCGCGCTCCTTTGACCCACCCAGCCGTTTCTCTGTTCCCGTCTGCTGTGATGAGCGCAGTGCGCGCGCGCACACACACACACACACTGACACAGTGCCGCCACGCAGCTTTTTGTTTAATGAGGAAGAGACCGCGGACTTCTCCTTTGACCCACCCAGCCGTTTCTCTGTTCCCGTCTGCTGTGATGAGCGCAGTGCGCGCGCGCGCACACACACACACACACACTGACACAGTGCCGTCACGCAGCTTTTTGTTTAATGAGGAAGAGACCGCGGACTTCTCCTTTGACCCACCCAGCCGTTTCTCTGTTCCCGTCTGCTGTGATGAGCGCAGACACCGGGCAGACTTCTCCGCACTCCTTTGACCCGCCCACATCACTGATATATTCGCGCCAATTTTTCGCGCGCATTTCTGAGACCGCCTATCACGTCCGCATTCCAAAGGGTGTCCTGGAAGACGTGTGTAAACAACCTGGCGGGGCCGACTGAGGCCGACCGATCGGAGCCGACCCGGTGCTAGTGTGTAAGTGCCAATACATGATGCAATTCACATTTTGAATAAAGAGATCTCTGTAGAAGAAGTACAGGAAGTCACAGAGAATGCTAAGTCACATAAAGCGGTAGGTATTGATGGATTGCCCAATGAACTTCTTAAATGTCCTAGATTGTTACCCGTCCCGCACTGCTTGTTTAATTCTTGTTTTCAATCCAGTATTATTCCATCAGAGTGGTACAAGTCCATCATTAAGCCTATTCTTAAATCCCCCCAGGCAGATCCAAGAGTTCCCTTAAATTATAGAGGAATTAGTCTGATTAGCACTATTTATAAATTGTTGACTGGCATCCTGAATAAACGTCTCAGTCAGTGGCGGCTGGTGAATTTTTTCTTTGGGTGGGGCGCATTTTTTATTTTATTTTTTTTATGTTAGTTCTTGTGAATGGTTTTTATCTTGAGAGGCGCTATATAAACGATCGTTTAATAAAGTATTAACTTTATTAAACTACAATTAAATGCAGATTACACACAGCACTTACAGCCCATAAGGTGTATAGATCGTTTAGTTTAAATTTTATGTTTTTTTAAATACATTTTGTGATTCCTCTCTTCTTCTTCCTCTTCCTGTGAGACTGGTGGGGCGGCGCCCTAGCGCACCCTATGGACGAGCCGCCACTGGTCTCAGTGAGTATATTGAGTTACATAAGATACTGGTAGATGAACAAAATGGATTTAGAAAAAAACAGAGCATGTATTGATCACACGGGCGATGGTGGCAGAGGAGTTAAGTGGCCGCCTTGCAATCGGAAGGTCGCAGGTTCGCGACCCGCTCAGTCTGTCACTGTTGTTGCGTCCTTGGACAAGACACTTAACCCGCCTTGCCTGCTGGTGGTGGTCGGAGGGACCGGTGACGCCAGTGTACGGAATGCCTCGCCTCTGTCAGTGCGCCCCAGGGCAGCTGTAGCTACAATGTAGCTCATCCCCACCAGCGTGTGAATGGGTGGATGACCGATTGTGTTGTGAAGCGCCTTGGGGGGTTGTAGAACCCTATGAAGGCGCTATACAAATACAGGCCATTTACCATTTTACATCTATGTTCTATCTTCTGTTGTAAGAGCAAGACTCCAGGAAGGCAAGAGTACGTTTGTGTGTTTTGTGGACTTTAAAAAAGCCTTTGACTGGGTAAATAGAGAGCTCCTGGAGTATAAGTTGTTGGCTGCAGGGATTGATGGAAACTTTTACAAATTACTCAAAGCCCTATATAAAGCACCGTCAGCCAGTGTGCAGGTGAATGACTTAAGAACGGACTGGTTTCCTACCCTATTCGGGGTGAAACAGGGAGATGGTCTCTCCCCTACTTTGTTTGCTTTTTATGTTAATGACTTAGCACTGGAAATTAAGTCAGCTAATCTGGGTATACCAATTGACAACTTAAATCTAAGTATTTTGTTATATGCTGACGACATTGTTTTAATTGCAGAATATGAGTTAAACCTGCGAAAAATGCTGGACATTATGAACACTTGGTGCAACAAATGGAGACTTGCTATTAATTATGAAAAAACACAAATTGTTCACTTTCGAAATATGTCCAGGTGCAGAAGTGATTACGCATTTCATTTTGGTGAGACAGATTTGATGTATTCTGTTACCTATTGTTATAGGATTTCTGAATCCTGCACCGCTTCTCTATTTCATTCTGTATCTCACCCACACCCACACACACACACACACATCTGAACACACCCACTACCTTATCTCCTACTTTAAATAAACTGTGTTGGCAGCCGCTCGGGGCAGACTGTACTCTGTCCTGAGTTTGGTCTGTCACCCTTTGCAAACGGTTTCATGTCTGTGTCTTATTTTGTCTTTCTGCCTTATCTCCTCAGCGTCAGGTAATTAGGTTGATTGGGAAAATCCCTAACATAAATTGGTCCTGGGGGTCTTCTCTGTCGACGCCAAATGCCACCGCCGGACATTGCAGCGCCCTGCTTTCGCTGAAGGTCGGCGCCTGGGTCTGACGTTGCCAGGGGGCCACCAGGTCTGCGAACACAGGCTTCTGAGCTGGGGAGATCTGGTGAGACATTCTTGTTTATGTGTGAAGGGCCTGAGCGTTCGCCCTGAGAGTAAACGCGATTGATGATAAACAGCTGTGTTGATACGCCGGTAAGATAACTGTTGAAGTGTCCTAAATTGGGTCTTTGAGCGTTTTTCCCGTGAATTAAACGAAATTGGCTGGTTTTTGAGCGTTTTCCCGTGAATTAAACGAAACTTCCAGTTATATGTTTGTTAGTCTGTCTGTCTATTTGTTTGTTCATTGGTTGGTAGTAGTGGAACGAGTTCCCACACTGATAGGAGGTAGACTTCCACCTACTTCCTAGTGCATGATTTGAGAGTGTGGATGTTTTTTGTTAAGGTGTGGCTACGTGGATGAATGACCAGTTATTGGTGGTGTTGGTGTGATTTGCGGTGTGCCTGCTGGAACTTTGTCTAATCCTGTTGCGTTTCATGAGTGAGTTTGGAACCGAGTGTGTGCTGCTGCTGCTGAGTGGGCGTGTGCGGGAGGTGTGTCTGAGGTTCTGGTTCTGATCCGTGTGGGCTCAGGGCCTGTGTGTTAAATGCTGCTGTGGTGTCTGTCTGGAGGCGTGACTGTTTGTGTGTGTTTGCTTGAGCTGCAGTGATGAAAAGCAAAACAAATGATTAATTTGGCCCCAAATTCACAATTTGTGCTATCTACATTAAACTCAATGTCCCACACGCAAAGCAGAATAACTACAGTGGCAAACTCATGAACGGTGAATAATAAAACATTATTTTGGCATAATTAACAGCACAAACGCACACAAAGGATTACTAAATTAGGTTGATAACTCCTGAAATGAATCAAATTGAAATATAAAGGACTAAATAGATAAATAAACAGCGAAGAATTAATGAATAGTAATGAATAGTTACATGAATATATATATATATGTAACATTTTTTAGCACAAAGAAATTAGATGACCCTGGAGATGAGCAAAATTGGATGACAATTCAATCACACATCCTAAATAGCAGCATAAAGGAGTTTTGGAAATTAGTTAAACTTTGAACAGTTAAATGGTTAAAGTAATATATAATATAAATATAATTTGTAATTATAAAGTAATATAAAATAATGCAGGAGACCGGTAGTTCTAATCCTAAATTTGAATGACACAGATAATTCAAAAAGTTGATCTAAAGGGTCACGCTGTCCGAGGTCCAAGGAATTCATTTGAAATTAAGGTTGATAAAATACATATTTGGTCTATAACAGAAGGTTGATTGCAGTCTTTGATTAGAAATATCTATTTCACTAATGATAGAGGTCAATTTCTCTGAAGGTCATCAAATTGTGTCGGTTTCCATCATATTTGGGATAAAAACATTAAAAGATTATAAGCAGAGTGGTTCCATGATGGCTGGACGTCGTCTGATGGTGCTGAGATTTATGCGTAATCTCTCATGCCGAAGTTAAAGGTCTGTTGATTTGTAAACAACTGAAGTACAATTCCTGATAAACATCCTTGAATTTGGGTTTCATTTCTAACTAAAGTAAAGAATATAAGTTCCTATTGTGCATGGATTTGATCTAAACATCAGGAGTAGATGTTTTACTGAATGGGGGAGAGGTAGATCGTCCCGTCATGGTCACCGGGACCGATCGGATAACAATCTGAGCGCAGTGACATGCTGGAACTGCAATCAGAAAAGGACATTTAGATAGGAACTGCAGGCTACCCCCTTTCACGTAACTCTAAGGTCATTGATAATACAAACAATACAGATATTCCTTCTCAGGGTCACCGGAGTTTAATAGTCTTTAATGTGTGTCTGAACAGGTCTTGTACACTTGGGAAAATAAATCGGAAACTTCTTTCAAAGTTCAAACTGTGATTAAATATTAAGTGTAGACCTCCTACAAATCAATTAAGATGATAGAAGGCATTTCAGTGATGAGAGGCGGAGCCCGGGCGATTTAGGGGTTGCAGTATCTGTTAATTTCGAAACTGCATATTGGATACCTTAAATTATCGCCTCTGAACATTGAAATTCCTATTGGTTGAAGAATCTGTGAAAAGACTGAAGGTGTAGTTAAGAAATCACCTGTTTTACGTCCACACACAGAGGGTTTCTCACAGGGGCGAACTTAGAGCCTTGGGAGTCAAGGGGGCACTTTGTTATTAGTAGATAGCAATAAGATAATGAATAAAATAAAATATATAGATGAGACGGGAGAGAAGTATGATGCATGAATGGTGTTTTTAGACAGATTTATGTTAATGGAGTACTGATAATGATGATAGATATTTGAATGCAACATAAACAGGTTTATGGATGATAGAATTAATGGATAATAAAATTATAATAAAATTATAAGTGATAATAAAATTACAGAATGAAACTATGTTGTAGTGGTGGAGAATGTGGCCACAGCAAAAGACAACATGTACTTTTTAAAGTTGCTATATTCCAGATCTAAATGTAACTACATAAATATAAATTTTGTTTATTAACGACTTGGTCAATGGATCCAAAGTACTCTGTACCATTCTGGTTGCAGATGACACAACACTGTTTTACTCGGGATTGGATATTAAGAAAGTGGTAAATAATGAACGAATTAAGATTTAATAACTGGTTTGACTTCAATAAATTGACACTGAATCTCAATAAAACACATTTCATACTATTTAAAGATAAACACAACAGTGAGGTGTCATTGGCAGTAGCTGGGACTGAAATCACAAGGGTAAAAGAAACGAGAGTTCTTGGAGTGTTTATTGACGAAGACTTGACCTGAAAATCACATATTAGTTACATAAAAGATAAAATTGCCAAATCTTTAGGAGCATTACATAAAGTCAAGTTCTTACTGACTAATTATGGTTTATTGGCATTGTACAATTCACTGAGTGCCCCATACTTGACTTATTGTGCAGTAAAGAGCCTTGA
>SSNS01001290.1:6842-30368 GCA_006937985.1 Aphyosemion australe | reverse complement strand
GGACCCCTTTGTGGGTCACAAAGAACTACACAGGGTCTTGAGATGGTTTCCAGAAATTAAAACAAAACTGGGAAATAAAATTGTTGATGCTTTATTTCTAGCATTGCTGTTGCAAAACTGTTATAAATGGATTGCATGTCTTGATGGTCTTGACACTTGCTATTCTGTGCTTCTGAAAATGAAAATAAAATGTTCAGAAACTACTGTTTTAGAGCATGCGCGAAACTTCCACAGCAAAGTCATGGTGGTTCATCAGTGTGGTGATGAGTAAGTTCAGTTGGGATGTTTACTTTGTAAAGTGCCATGAGATGACTCTTGTTGTGATTTGGGGCTACATAAAACTGAATTGAATTGGTGATATTAGTGTATCAGAATCCTTGGTGTACCTTAACAGCAGCACATTCATGATGTGGTGTCCACATGCAAGCATGGTTTGGTAATTGTGAATTTGGAGGACTACTGGTCATGCTGCTCTCATGCATAGGTCACCATGCCATGGAATCATGCTATCATGATGTGATCTTCCACTGTACAGAGTCAACCTGATGCAGTCAGGGCAAGGTGAAGCAATAAACTGCTGACCATTACCTATTTGGTAAGTCCAAAATCCATAAATGGTCCTCCCCCATCATACGTATGTGTCCATCTAAACACCAGTAAAGGCTACTGCACACTGAAAGCATCAGCGGCGCGGAATGTCGCTGCTTCAAATAGAATCCATTATAGTCTATGAGGGTATCACAAATCAGCGGCGACTCAGCAATTTTCAGACGCGTCCCAGAAGCGGCACGCCACTAAAGATAGGATTGGGTTCTATTTTTGCCGCGTGCCGCTTCTGGGATGCGTCAATTTCAGCAGTTAACATAGGGCTAGACAGGAAATCACACTCGGTTTCAGTGTAAAATGCCCGGTAATTTTCTAAATAAAAGTCTGTTGCAGCGATGCGATTTCATATCTATGTAGATTACATCTATACGAGTGACCTCACGGCTTATTTACTTACTGCATCGTTCGAGAAGTGCAGCAGTGTGTTTTTCATGGGTTTAATCCTGGCAGTGGTGAGTAAAAACAATATATATGACATCAAACAGCGATATCAAACATGATTTCCTTCTTTTTGGTTTAATGGCGGACGGCATAAATAAATCGTGACCTTTGAAGTCTCAAGGGATCTTGTGATCTCGCGATTCGAGCGAGGAGTGTGGCGGTGAATTCGCTTCGCTGCTGACTCTCCCGGTGTGCACTGCCCTGGAGTGCCGCGATTGTCGCGAGTAAACCGTTCCGCACCGCTGATGCTTCCAGTGTGCAGCAGGCGTAAGAGCTCTCTGGTTTACCAACCAGTTTCTCTTAGATCAGGGTTTCTCAACCCTGGTCCTCAGGGCCCCCTGCCCTGCATGTTTTCCATGTCTCTGCTTCAGCACATGGCTGCAGAAGCCTGTTAATCACTCACTCATTTGTGTCAGGTGTGTGGCAGCAGGTAAAACACTGGTGTTTGAAAGGGCAACATGGAAAACATGCAGGGCAGGGGGCCCTGAGGACCAGGGTTGAGAAACCCTGTCTTAGATGTTCCACAATCCAAAATAAGGCAAACTGATCAGACGTCTAGTGACTGCTCCAACTCTTGCCTTTCCATATATGGGCACCAAGACTGCTGAATCTTTTAAGTCTTTGTCAAAGATTTTTGTTTTTTGGGGATGGATTTTGAGCCCTTGATCAACCCCAATTGTTTTATTGTGCTATAGAAATAAATCTGCCATTCAAACTGAGATAATAAATGATCCACACTTTTATAGCACCTTTCAGAGTCAGAGGATTCCAAAATGCTTTACACTACAGTGTATCATCCATCCATTCACACACACAGTGGTGATGATGAGCTACAATGTAGCCACAGCTGCCCTAGAGCCACACTGACAGAGGCGAGGCTGCCAAGCACAGGCACCACTGGTCCCTCCGACCACCATAGCATCATCTTGTTTTTATTTAAATGATGGAGATTTTTACAGATTTGCTACAATCACCTGATAGACGCTTATAGAAAGCATAGTGAACTTTAGCTAAAGATGGAGGTTCAAAAACTTTCCCCAATACTGGGTTATTTAAGAGAATGAAGTGGACAGTGTCTGTTTCAATCAAGATGGCTGTGTCTCTGTGAAAATCTACATTGGCTAAGCTACCTGAGTCCAGTTCTGCACATCATACAGGTTCTCCTCTGAGACCTGCTGAACAAAACGTCATACACAACTTCAACACTCGTTAATATGCTTTTAATCTTCTGGGATGGATGATGTGTCCCTTCAGTAGGGTCCAGGTTAGTGACCCAGAAATTAGTCAGTTATCTAAAAAAAACAAGTCCCTGCTCACAGAATTAGTCATCTCCCTTGTGTGTTATTGAAACAAGGCAATTAATCAGGGTAGATTTGTCTTTAGGCAAAAACTGAAACACTTTGACTAATGGCTTGGCTTCCTTCTAGGAACTGATCATTTCATGACCCAAAAAGCAAAATTGCCAGACGTGATGTAGGTGATTAGCCTCTCTGCTCTGACCTTGAACAGAGGTAAACAGCAGCGCATGTTAGCCTGAAATAAGCAATAATTGAGTCCCTTGTTAAAAGCATGCGTTAGATTTACTCAGCGCGGCTTGAAAAATGCATGAAAGCTAACAGGAATTTCAATCAAATGAAGGAAAGAAAAAAAAGCACTGCACATAATATATGCATGGTGTATGAGGACCACAATACAAAGTTTTTTGCAAGCTGTTGTATTAGTTATCCAGTTTTTCAGGGTTTCAAGTCACTGATTCTCATTTCATGCATGTTTCTTGTTTTTGGCCAGGTTGACAGAGAAGTAAATGAGGCACTTATTCCAAAGACTTCTGTGTGAGGCAGGAAACTGAGCCAAAGCCAGACTTTTATGGAACATTCAGCTTCTACCACCCTGCAGACACAAGCAGCTACAATCACCACAGGGATTATGAACCCTTCCAAAACTCTTCCTCTCTGTCTTTTTGCATCTCTGTCTCTTTCTCCTCTTTGCTTTCTTTTCTTTTCTTTCCTCTGGCTTGGCCTTTTTTTCCTCCATTGTCTCTTTTCTCCTCTCTGTCACGATTTCTCTCCTTCCTCTGATTAATAAAAGCGGCGGTATAAAGGGGTTTACCCTAAAAAAAACAGGAAATCATTCAGGCATCCAGGAAAATAGAAATAGCTTCTTAATCTACATGCATACGCACAATCATCAATCCATGCACGGTTTCCAAAACACCCACGAAAATGTTTATCAGAATCATGAGGTTCCAGGCTTTCGATAATCTAATAACAGCTGACATTTAGCTGCCTTTTATATGCCTGGACACAATCACCGGAAACCTTTGGTAACATATTTTATGACGGAGAAGATTACCACCGACTAACAGGAAATACGTACAAGATGTTTTTGGCCTTTTTGAGAGAATAGAGAGAAATATAGATCTCAAACAAATGAAATATGAGGTCATTACTCATCTTGCTGAATTTAAGGATGCTAGATAAAAACAGCCCAGCCAAATGGCTGCTCTCTGGGAGTTCTAGTGTTTAAACACTAAAAAAATTACACAGAGGTCAGGAAACTTCAGATGACACACAGAAAGTAAATGGATTTCCATGATTTTTGTTTTGTTGGGTGTACTTATTTGTCTGTTGGGGTGTGATGTGGTACGACAACACAAACAGTTCCGACACGATACTGCCTTGATGATGCTGATGAAGGTTGAAATGTGGTTTCTTGACTCCAACGCACTCCAGGCCAGTGTTGAATGTTCATACGGCTGTTGCACCATCAAAATGAATCTGAACCCTAATTATTTTAAGGCTCTCATCTTTTCTTTTTTGTGCTTGTTTAAATAAATAGATTTAATTTGAACAGATGCGCCACATGTATGAATTTAATTCTCCACTATAGTCAATAACGTCCTAGGGATGGTGATAGTAATGCTCCAACTTTATAAATAAAATTCAGTATAATGTTAGGAAATTTGCTTTCCATTGAAACCTCTTTAGTTTGGGTATTTAGTGAGATAGTGATGGTTGCAGGTTCAGGATTATTAAAGGTTGAATATGGAACACAGACACTATGGCGACATCTAGTGTTCAAAGGTGGTACAGCAACAACAGAACTAATTTTCCAGCCGTCGGGGTGTTGGTTCACTGCTGGTTTTGGTTTCTGGAGCTTGGTGTTGAGCTTGAAACATCCTCAGTAAAATATTCTGGGCGACAGCAAAGTCCTAAATCTGCGGTTATAACTCGTTAACGCAAATGACCTTAAATGCCGTTATTTATGAACACATGATGAACACGTTTTCAAACTCTCTGGACATCTCCTGTGATTTAGTTTCAACAAATTTACCTCAGCTGTTTCAGCTGATTGTCCCATTTTAATAATAATAAGCCACAACAGGTCAGCTCAGTAATAAAACACGAGTCTGACCCAGCCCTCCTTCGCTCCGCTATGCGCGCAGCCGTGACGTCATCAGCCGATGCAGAGGCAGAGAAAGACAAATCTCCAACCTTATTTTAATATTGTCAACAGAAAACGCAGCTCAGCATCATTTTACCTGCAATTAGCCTGCTCACTAGTGAAGAAAACATAACTTATGAGCAAAAAAAGAAAACCATAAACATGATTAAATTAATCAGGAAAGCAGGAAGATATGTTTTTTCTGTTTTTACATTTTTCAGTTCAGACTATTTAGAATTTAGTGTTTTCATCACATTTAGCTTGTATTTTATTTAAAATATATTCAGCTTTACTCAGTTTATGAGAATTTTTGTGTTGTATTGTTTGGAAAAATAATCATAACATAATTACTTGAAAGGTTTTTGTATTATTAAATAAGTTTTGAACATGAAACGTTCCTTAAATGGTTTCTATACTTTTTAGAAGCAATATGACTCAATTGCTATGAAAAACTGATTGATTAAAATTTTCCATATTCAACCTTTAACTTTTTATGCTTTAGTGACATCATATTATTATGTCTGCAGAAAAGCTCTAGACTGAAGAAACACGAGTTGTGAACCTCCATGAATCAGAGATTAGCTGAAATCTGTTTATGAAATCATGTCAAAAATCTTCTTAGCTTGTTCAAATTTCAAACTTAAATCCACCATTAAACAACTCTGAGCTGCCAGCCTTGTAAGTTACGAGCTCATAACAGACAAATAACATCACAAATATAGCTACAGGGACCCAGAGAGTTTAATTTTATTTGCAGTATAATTAAATTACGAAATGCGGCCCAGATTGATTTCATTTCATTCCATGTGCACAAGTGGACACACACACCGTGATCAAAGCCATACGTGAAACAGACATAAGTGGTTTAACCTTTTTCAAATCCCTTCATTTCTCACAAATTTGATTTTCTTAATTATCCTGGAAATCTTGTCTGGGTGTGTTTTCCTTTGTGCTCAAGTGCTCGTATGTCAGCGCAAAATCTGCTTTAAGGCACATGTATCTGGCAAAGTAAATAGATGAGTTCAGCAAATTAATTATAAAGCTGTTAAGTACTCATCAATATTTAGGGGTAATCACAGTCATACAGGTACAGATTACAATGACAGAAGAGAAGATTGCTAATATTTCAGAAGAGGCCTACTCTTTTGTTGACAGAACATTTTGGAGTTTGATTGTTTTGCTTAGGCTTACTTTTAATTTAGGATCCTCTGGTTTTCACCTAAAGTTGAAAACAATCATCCTAAGCTAGTATCTCACTGTACTTTGGCTATTGACTGACTAGTTGGTGACACAAATTTATGAGAAATTATGCTCCTTTTTTAATTGGAATCTCACTGAACTGATACTTTTGTACTTTATATATATTAACTTTAAAAATGGTAAATAAATTGTAATACTTTAGCAAAATTGATTGAATGCCATTCAAAATTTCTTGTTGCAAAGAAGTTGTAAAGTTGTTTGCAATTCATTCTTTTTATTTATCACACTCAGAATTTCTGTTTCTCTTATTTTGTTTTCTTCTAAAATCAGTCAGCTTAGTTTCATAGGTCACCTTCATAGCGTTACAAGTTTCTCACACCTGTTAACCTGCGGAAACTAAGTTGGTAAGTGTTTGAGTTGAGTTTCAGACTCTCAGAAAGACTTTGCCTCTAGTTTGAGAAAAAATATTTGTCTCACAACAATTTCGAACAAAACAAGAACAAAGTCCAACACCTTTGTAGTACGGTGTACATTTTAGGACAACCTCAGGTGTCAGACATCAGACCATGGATAAAAAAAGCCTCAGGTTTAATTCAAAAACCCATCAGACTTCTGACTAAATAGAATCAGTCAAAAAGGTCTCAGGAAAAAACCATCAGACAAAAAGGAAAAAGAGAAAACAGCTTCAGGAAAAAAGTTGTCAAACCAAAAGCCTTCAGGAAAAGAAAAGAAGACATTTGGTTTGACAACTTTTTTCCTGAAGATTTTTGGTTTGACAACATTTTTCCTGAAGAGATGATTAGACAACTTTTTCCTGAAGATTTGATGTTTTTTTCCTGAAGACTTTTGATTTGACAGCTTATTTCCTGAAGACTTTATTAGACAACTTTTTCCTGAAGATTAGACAGCTTTTTTCCTTAAGACTTTTGGTTTAACAACTTTTTTTCCTGAAGATTTTTGGAAAATCTTCTTTTTGAAGTCGGAAAAGGGTAGAATGCCTTCTCCAGGTCAGGGACGAGGTCCTTCCCCAAGTGGAGGAGTTTAAGTATCTCGGGGTCTTGTTCACAAGTGAGGGAAGGGTGGAGCGTGAGATGGATAGGCGGATTGGTGCTGCGTCTGCAGTGATGCGGGCGTTGTACCGGTCTGTCGTGGTGAAGAGAGAGCTGAGCTGAAAGGCGAAGCTCTCGATTTACCGGTCCATCTACCTTCCCTACCCTCACCTATGGTCACGAGCTTTGGGTAGTGACCGAAAGAATGAGATCGCAGATACAAACGGCCAAAATGAGTTTTGTTCGCAGAGTGGCTGGGCTCTCCCTTAGAGATTGGGTGAGAAGCTCGGTCATCCAGGAGGGGCTCGGAGTAGACCCACTGCTCCTCCACATCGAGAGGAGCCAGTTAAGGTGGCTCGGGCATCTGGTTAGGATGCCTCCTGGACGCCTCCCTGGTGAGGTTTTCCGGGCACGTCCAACCGGGAGGAGATCCAAAGGAAGACCCAGGACACGCTGGAGGGACTATACCTCTCGGCTGGCCAGGGAACGCCTTGGATAGACGGATGGATGGATGGGTGGATGGATGGATGGATGGATGGATGGATGGATGGATGGATGGATGGATGGATTGATTTTTGGTTTGACAACTTTTTTCCTGAAGACATGATTAGACAACTTTTTCCTGAAGATTTGACGGGTTTTTTTCCTGAATATTTGATTTTTTTTCCTGAAGACTTGATTTGACAACGTTTTTTCCTGAGACTTGGTTTGACAACGTTTTTTCCTGAGAACTTTTGGCTTGACAACTTTTTTCTTGAAGATTTTTGATTTGACAACCTTTTTCCTGACAACTTGATTAGACAACGTTTTCCTGAAGATTTGGCAGCTCTTTTCCTTAAGACTTTTGGTTTGACATTTTGTTTCCTGAAGCTGTTTGTCCTGATTCGTTTTTGTCTGATAGCTTTTTTCCTGAGACCTTTTTGACTGACACTATTCAGTCAGAAGTCTGATGGGTTTTTTAATGAAACCTGAGGCTTTTTTCTCTATGGTCTAATGTCTGACACCTGTAACCTGAGGATGTCCTAAAATATACACCATACACAAAAGGTGTTCGCACTGCTTGTGTCTGAGATGAATATGCTTTTTTGTGTCCTTTATACACATTTCAGTTATTTATGGAGTCATTTTATGTTGTTAAAATAACACAACAAAATTAGGGTTAGAGTACAGTTCAGAAAATGGTGTAAACATATCATAAAATGGTCCAGGTTTGGATAAAAGGACAAGGCAGGGTGACATCCCCTCACAATATTTAGTATGAAATGGCATGACTAACCACCAAAAAGGTGCAGCACTGATGTGACAATAACCGTCTCCTTTTCCTAAGACCAGCCTGATACAAGACAGGTTTTGGTATTTACAGGTTTACAGTTTTACTCAAAGGCACCCTGGAAAAGGCAGTAAGAAAAAGGCAGCTTTTTAAGATAAAAAGGAAATTGATGTGCAACAGAGAAAATCAGCCAGAGAGACAGAATAAAAGCAAACAACATAATCAGCCGTGTGATTACCCTGTTGATTTCTCTGTCAGATGCTGAAATCCAAATGGATACTGTAGAAGGAAAAGGAGACAGATGGGAAAAAAATTACTGTACTCCATCACTCTGTGTTCTGTTACTATTGTTATCCTGTGTTCTCTGATTAGTTCTACACATCCTACCACAAAAGATGCAGAAAGACACTCTCATATGCCAATATGCTCCTAGAAACCTGCCAGCACACTATCATACATGCATGCCTTCAATGCAACATGTACTCTCATCTGGATCCTTGCACATAAATGCACATATGCACAAAATGCATCTACAGTGCTGCTTGAAAGTTTGTGAACCTTCCAGACATGGTCACTGTTTTTGTCAAAAACATTAAAATAACCTTACATGTACATCCAAATCCCAATTTGTAAAGCACATCTTACAAATAATGGACACACAAAGAGATATATTTTCATTATTTAATTCAACAAATGTGGTTTATTTCACAAGAACTGAAACTTTTCCATGTGCGAAGTAGGTGAACCCTTGTATTAGTATTGTGGCTCCTACTTTTGCAGCCATTACTTCAACTAAATGTTCTATAACTACTAACCAGTCTCTCACATCTGGTTATGGGGATTTTTGCCCACTCCTCCTTGCAGAACTCAGCCAGTTGAAAGAGGTTGGAGGGACATCTGGCAGATACTTCTTCAGGTCTCGCCACAACATTTCAGTTGTGTTAAGGTCTGGACTTTGACTGGGCCAATCCAGAGTGAGAATCCTTTTTCTCTGAAGCCATTCCTTTATAGTTTTGTTGGCATGCTTTGGGTCATTGTCTTGTTGCATAATCCATTTTTGTCCCAGCTTCAACTCCCTGACTGATGGCAGAAGATTCTGGTCAATAATTTGTTGATATGCTGAAGAATTCATGGTTCCTTGGATAATATGGAGTCGTCCAGATTCAGAAGCAGAAAAGCAGCCCAGACCTTCACATTTCCACCACCATATTTCATTGTTGGGAGGAGGTTCTTTTCTTCATATACCGTGTTTGCTTTTCTCTAAACACGGCGGTTTTGATTGTGACCAATTGATTCTATTTTGGACTTGTCTGTCCAGAAACTGAACTTCCAGAAGGCCTCTGGTTTGTCTAGGTGCTCTCTGGTAAAGTTGAAATGGGCAGCTTTGTTCTTTTTTGAGAGCAGAGTCTTCCTTCTAGCAACCCTCCCATGAATGTCATGGCTATTCAGTTTTTGTCTGATTGTAGATGCATGCACATTTGTCCCAGATGCTGCCAGAGAGGTCTGCAACTCTCTAGAGGTGGTGTGTGGGTTGGCCTTTCCCTGATTTATTATTTTTCTGTTGCTTCTGGGTGATATTTTTGATGGGCATCCACTTCTAGGCAAAGTTGCTGTCATGTTGAAGGCCATCCATTTGTAGATTTTCTGTCTTACAGTGGATGGATGGAGCTGGAATCTTTTGGAAGTGGTCTTATGGCCCTCCCCAGACTGATGGGCTGTCACTACTCTCTTGCACATGTCCTCTTGGCATTGCTGATTTGCACGGGACCACAGTGGTTTGGTTGGTTTCCTCTCTCTTTTTATTAGTGCAGCCTTTCCCAAGGATGTCCCATTTCATCGATCTGCTTAAATGATTAAGCACCCAAATGTTTTTCATGTGTCTGAATCCGCATCAACAACAGACACTCTGACTGGTTTTCCATCTCCAGCGGTGTCTGTCAGGGCTGCGTGGCTGCCCCTGACCTCTTCAATTGCCTCATTGACCATCTAAAGTGTACAAGGTCTGCAAACGGATCTCCGGAGTGACCATAGGCAGCTACCACCTGACTGACCTGAAGTATGCTGACGACACCATCTTGCTCAGCACATCTCACAGTGAACTGAGCTTGGCCTCCAAGTAAGCTGGCCCAAAACCAAGTTCATGTATGTTGGAGACGAATCAGATCCATCCCGAATATACCTTGGTTACGACATTCTGGAGCCTGTCAAGAACTTTGTGCATCTGGGCTCCTTAGTGACAGACAACAGAGACCTGAAACTAGCGATTAATCGCAGAAGAGCCATGGCTACATCAGCTCTGCGGTCTCTCCGAAAACCACTCTGCACCAGACAATCTCTCGCAAGATGAAGCTCCGTATTTACAATTCCACCATAATCTCTGTCCTGCTATACGGCTCGGAGACCTGGCCCCTAAATAAGACTCTGGCTGCAAGAACCGATGGCTTTGATAGCAAGGCTTTGAGAACCATAGAGAACATCAGGTGGCCCCAGCGAATCTCCAACCGTTTGCTAAGAGAACGCACACGCCAGCCAAGAGCATCATGCCTGGCAGCGCAACGCCGCACCCACTGCCTCGGCCATGTTCTCCGCCTTCCCTTTGACCATCTGACCAGAGCTATTCTGCAGTTTGACCCGAGGCCCACCGGCTGGAGACGACCACGAGGTAAACCTCGAACTTGATGGCACTTGGTCAAAACAATTAATGAAGACACACCCTCGTGCAGGTTCCTGCACAATTTGTTCATGTCATCCATTTCAAGGCTCAAATATATAAAATGAATTCCAGTACATTATGCAAGTAAACTAAAGTGGATGCAAAAATTTTAAATTCAAAGTTGATAAACTGACTATAGTCGACCAACTGTGAGACCATACTTTGTTATAACCTCACAGCCCACATAACTTATAACATGATTTTCTTCACACAGCGTCATCAAAGCAGTCATCAGGATTTACTCTGTCACTGTGACAATTACAGGAACATCAATCTGCCTGAGTTTATTTAAGGGTTGAAATTAATCATCGTTTCGATTCCCTTTCTATTCCTCCGTTTGTTCATCTGCTTCAAGACAAATATAGCTTCTAAATCCACTGTGGCAGATAATCTGGTAAAATTGGATGATTGCGGCGTTCTTTAAAGCTTTATATCAAATTTAACTTTGACACTTTAATTGACATTTTCATTTTAGCTACTAAAGGCAGAGCTAAACCATATGCTTCAATTGTGTCCCACAGAGCTAGTATGGACCCCAAAGGGAAAATGATTTACAAATGAGTTTTTAAGATGAGATTTATGCTACCTCATCAGAGTGGCCATGGCTGTCTTTGTAATACAAAACCTGATCTTTGATTTCTAATATTTCTATTTTACCATACTCATTTAAAGAGATCTACACATTCATCTGAAGTATATTCACTTTCTCTTGAGCTTTACAGCACATTTCACTAAACTTCTTAGGTTTATTTAACAGTGCACAGTAATGTAGATGAGTACTGCTCTCTCACTGAGAGAATAAAGAACATGAATAATCGACCAGCTGGAGTGTTCAATCTCTCATTTCGGACAATTTGTCTTGTAAGATTTTTTACATTGTTAATTCAACTTACTCCCTAAGTAAGTAAGGGTCCTTTACGTGAGTCTTCTATGTAACTGTTCATATAGATTGTTGTTAAGATCTATAGGAACCATTCAGGTTTACAGCCCTGGGACCTTATTTATAACACTTTGCATAGAGTCCTTACTAAAAGTCTAATTAAAGCAGCAATCCGGAGTTTCCCCTTTCTGGAATTATGTAGGATTTTTCAGAAATCTGTAAAAGTGATTGTCTTATCATGTAGTGTGATATAATGTAAGCGATACGTCTTTTTTTTTTTTGCTAAGCCTGGCCCCTGCCCCGTAAAATCCATGCAATAGGAAACTGAGCGCTGACCAGAACTAACCAATAGCGTTAGACTACTGCTTATGTGCTTCAAATTTAAAGAAGCACCTCGGCTGATGCAGAATTGATGAACTTTTCACGGACAATTAAGTCTTTAAATTTAAATATATGAAAACACAACATGACATGAGAATAATACTTGTGAAACAACGTGTTGTAGCTCTGTTTGTTGGCTACAGAAGCACATTCATAAACAAGAAACGTGCGGTCGCCATCTTAAATTACGGAGTCCACCGACTATTGGTGTGATACGCTTGTCAGCCACTAGATGGTGCCATCAGATAAAATAAATACTCCAGAGAGCTACTTTAAGCTCAGCTTTATAAATCCTTTTCCTTCTAGAAATGTGTGCAGGTGAGTTTGGATCATAACCCCCTCGTACACACCCACATTCTGCCATAAATGTTCAAACTGAACGTTTAGCTTATCATGAATGCAGCCCCACCAAATATTCTTTTCACCAGCTGCCACTAATTCTTGAATTCAATAAAGATTTTGTTAAAAAGAATAAAAGATCTGCTTGGAGTTGTACTTTTCATGGGTTGTAGTTCTTCTTCATTGAAAATATGAACGACTTTTTTTTATAAAGAAATATATTAATACTTTTGTAACTGATAGTTTGTCCAATAAATAATCTCAGCCTGCACTCATTTACTCACATGGGGAAAGTAGGTATGGTGCTTCATCAGGGAGCGCGTGGCTGCAGGGGAGGGCGGGGGCAGGTGGTTGCGACCTCGACCAGTGGTGGGAGAGCAGCTGATGTTGAAGCAGGTCAATTCAATTCAGTTTATTTATAGCGCCAAATCACGACAATAGTCGTCTCAAGGCATTTCACAATGTAAATGTTCTAATTGAGTTCAGTTAATTTTGCCAATTATCTAAAAGTTTCCTATGTAAGGAAACCCAGCAGATTGCAGAGTCACTGATTAGTGTCAGTGACTTTATGGCAGTCCCCATACTAAGCAAGCATGTAGCGACAGTGGAGAGGAAATCTCCCTTTTAACAAGAACCAACAGAACCAGGCTCAGTATGAGCAGCCATCTGTTGCGACTCACTGGGGGTTAGAGAAGACAGAGAAGATACGCGCGCGCACACACACACACACACACACACAACATATATACCAAGTAGTATTTCTATGGCTGCATACATTACAATTTCTTAGTAGATATTCTATTTCTTAACAAAATAAACTTTATTGTCTTAATCTGAGCGAATCTGTGATTGATATAATTGAGAATAGTTATTGAGAAAACCAGATTGTGTATCACTAATAATCTGACCTAAACCATCTTTTAATCTTTTAGCAATTATATTGAAAGAACTTTGTAATATATTGGCCACAATCAATAAGTCTCTTCCATGTTTAGGTAAAAGGGTAATTGTTACATTTTATTTCAGTAAAATATCCTTCATGGCTTCAAAAAGAAATTATTTTTATTCTAACCTCCCCCTGAAAAGTAGTAACATTTAGGTCTGCCCATCTTGACCAGGGGCTTTACCTGAATTTTTTTTCCTAAACGCTTGAGGGGAAAAATAGTTCTTGTGGTGTTGCCGGAGTGTGACATCATTTGCGGGCGCCGATCAAACCATAGCTAACATCGTTTGGTCCCTCTCGTAATTATTTTCTTTTCTTTTGGGTATGTTGAATATTTTAACAATGACAGGGCTGTGAATACATACTAATTTATGCTTTTTGAGTGTTTCTGCTCGGTTAAGGTGTCTTTTGAACAACTCACACAGAGTTGTGTGAATAGAGAGAAATGTCCGGTAGCCTTTAGCACCATAGACATCTATGTTTAGCACTGCCACTTAGCTAACGTAAATGGTGATTTTAACACACAGTTATGTGAGAAATCGCGTGATAATTAGTTATCAAATGTTAATGAATTTTGTACTAAAGTTTGGTTTATATTTTGTGTTTTTAATCAAATACTGTCTTAAAAGAATGAAAACGGTGTGATGTTATTTAAGAGTTGCGTATCCTACTGCTACAGGTTTTTTTTCTTTCAAAACTATTTTTGCGTATTTGTTTCTTATGATTAGCTCAAACCTGTCTTTTATAAACTAATGTGGGATTATGGAGTCTGCTGTTCAATATGTTCATGGGTGTTTTGTTTTCTCTGCAGATGTGCAGCAGCTGTTGATGGTTAAAAAAGGTTCCTGATGAATGCAGCTTAAGGCTGAACCATCGAGATCCAGAAGCTCCTCCAGAAGGAGGAGGAACGTTTCCCAGTCCACTGACCACTGGTATTCTATTGACCTGTTTTCTCTTTTATCATTAAACTGCAGATTCACTGAGAAACAATTTTTTACATATTATTTTTTATCAGTAACTCTGAGTTTAACATGCTGGCTGAATGTGAAAATAGTCTTCTACACCCATTTCCTGCATAATAACTTCTGATAGAAAATAGATGGAAATGTTCTTGGTTCAGAAACCTTAAGACCTGATAGCTCTACATCACACTACTTAACATTCACGGACTCTTTCCCAATTGATATTTATAGTTAATAAATATTTTATAGAACAAAATTTGCCTTATATTTTATTAACATTTTAGGGTTGTATTAGTATCACTCATCCTAGTCAAAATAACATATCTAAATATATCCACATATGATCAATAGAATTGAATGTATTTCATTAACATGTTCAGTAGTAACCTACTGGAAATGCTAATAACATAATTTCTACTGGTAAGAATGTAATGATGGCATATCTATTATGTATGGCTTGGCAACATAATCCAGTCTAAATTGTATTCAAAGATAGAAGTGTTTGTGAATTACATGCTACAGTGGCTTGCCATAGCCCTGCTGCGGTGTGTGGAGCAGACTCGAGTCAGTTGCTCAGTAGCAACAACCAGGCTTCAGGTAGCCGCTGCGGTTCTGCTCCATTATAGCGCTGCAGCTGCAGACATCCACAAATCAACGGTATAGTGGGTTATTTTTTCTTTTGCTTGTAGAGTTTAGTTATCCACAACCATCCCATTTCTGAACTTGATCGTGAGCATGCTACGCACTAGCATTAACATTAGCAAATCTGCTCATAGTGCCAAACTTTGAACCATTTCTGCCTTTTACAATGGTTTGCGTCTTTGCTGGTTTCTCTATTTTTCTCCACAGCACCTAGATGACCACATTGTGCGCCAGTAAAATGTGTTCAGACTGCGGTGCGCACATTTAACGAAGCGTCGAATCAGTAAAAAATTAATCGAGGAATTTAATGAATCGAACCATTCGATGATTCGTTTCAGTCCTACTTATTTCACCTTTGAGGACAGTGGGATCTTGTAAGGAGACAAGTGTGTGTGAATCAGGTAGAGGAACTGATGTGGGATGTAGACTTGTAGCTGCAGTAAGTGGGGTAAACCTTTGAGCTACAAGCGGTCTCTCCAGAAATAATCTGCTGCTTAACAACAAGTTTGATTAGTGAGGAAAAGTTTCAGAATGAAACAAAATAGAGACTCAGGAATTAAAAGTTGTACAAGAGAGAAAACATTGGCTTGTGATCTTTGTGGTAAAACATTCAGTCAAAAGGGAAACCTTAATAATCACATGAAAGTCCACACTGGAGAGAAAAGTTTCTATTGTGATCTTTGTGGTAAAACATTCAGACAAAAGGCACACATTAATACTCACATGAAAATCCACACTGGAGAGGATCTAAGTTAACCAGCAGCCTAGCTGGCCCAGTGAACAAAGAAAGTTTAAAGCCTGCTGCACACAAGAGCAAACTGCTGAGCTAACGGTCATTCGCGGCCGTTTGCTCAGCAGATTTCTTGCTGTGTGCAACAAATTTTCACTGAGTCTTATGCCTCACAAGATGCTGAGGTGAAAATCAAACCGGTTTGGTATTTTTTGCCTCACGGGGGACAGAAACTCACCATGTGCGCACTACGCGAGCTGTCTGCTGAGTTGAAATCTTCAAGTGTCCTATGAAAGCGCAGGTGCAGCTGCCCAGAGCTCATCAACAATCAGCGCTCTGCCGCTCTCCATCCTCTCTGCGCAAAAGAAGACTGCCCTGGTACGCTGAGAGTCCATATAAATAATGTAATATAGGTAGAAACTCTTTTTGGGCTCCCCCTGGGTGTATAAGTTGAGGGCTTCCAGGGCAGCCAGGCTCCCTTTAGCTCCCCCGTAATTCGAACCCTGTTTATAACACAGTCCTTCACCCATGAACACACACATTCACACACTGGTGGAGATGAGCTACATTGTAGCCACAGCTGACCTGAGGCACACTGACAGAAGCGAGGCTGCTGAGCACATGCACCACTGATCCCTTCCACCAGCAGGCAAGGCAGTTTAAGTCTCTTGTTTGGAAAAAGATTATTAACACAACATAAAAATTACTGGAGAAATTTGTACTTTTTTGCACATTAAATGTGTAGTGAAAGCTGTGTCAAAGGTTACACCAAGGTTCCTGAAAGAAAAGCAAGCTAACCAAAAGAGATCGGACTTTGGGAACAAGTTTGTCCAGAGCACAGACGACGATTTCAGTTCCTTCTTTTCTGTTCTTCACCTTTCATGTTTTCAACTTAGATCATCTCGTGTTGATGCATGAGTTAACAATACAGCAAATTCTTTTATAAAGGAATAACATCAACAGTCTCCTAAAACATCTCAAGATCTTGCCAGCTCCGGTGGCCTAGAGGTAGAGCGCCACCCCGGGACTGGGAGATCAGGGTTCAATTCCTGGTCGGGTCATACCAAAGACTTTGAAAAAATGGGACCCAATGCCTCCTCGCTTGACACTCAGCACTAAGGGGTTGGATTGAGTGGTTAAACCACCAAATAGTTCCTGAGCGCGGCCACAGCTGCAGGTCACTGCTCCCCACGGGGATGGGTCAAATGCGGAGATGTAATTTCACCAGTGTGTGATGAATACTTGGGACTTTAACTTTATGATCTTTTACATTAAACGTAATTCTTGGTGGAGAGTCTTGTTGAATTTCACATTTCACAAAAAATATATACATACATATCTATTTACATATATAGATATATGTATTTATATATATATATATACATATATACATATATGTATATATATATATATAAATATATGTGTGTGTGTGTGTGTGTGTGTGTGTGTGTGTGTGTGTGTGTGTGTGTGTGTGTGTGTGTGTGTACAGTACAGAGTTTGTCTGAAGGCCAGTTGGGTTTAGTGCTGTTAATCAGGAGATTAGAGTTCATCTCCTGTTAGGGTTTTCTCTATAATTTCGTTTGAAACTTCACTTCCATTTTAGTCACATTTAACCTTCATCAGCCTAATTAGACAATAAATACTATTTTGTTTACCTATGTCTTATACTTTAACAAGTCCAGCCTTCTCAGTGAAACTTACAGAATGCAAGCCCAGTTTTCTTAAATATATATATATGTATGAATTTTAATTGTTTTGGTTTTTGGATAGTTTTATAATATACTGTAAAAATAGGTGTAAATAATAAAATAATCTTGAATTATCATTTTAATTATTACCTTTACATTGTAAATGTTGTTACAAAAAGTTACTTTTATTTAGTGGACAGACATTCTTTTTTCCTGCGCCAGCAGGGAGTGCTGTTGCTCCTTTAACCAATAAGATTTCTAACATTGTGATACATGTGAACTACAATAAAAAATGTGATTTGAGGGGAAAAAACAAGATATTTAGACATATAAAAGCAACATAACCCATTGCAGGATAAAGACCATGTTAGTGAGTGATTAGTCTACCCACTCTGAGGAAGATATCTTAAACTATCAACTGCTGAGAAAATCTTTGGTGATATGTGCCTTCCCAGGGTAGGGATCACCTGCAGAGAAACTGGCTGTTAAGATCCAGAACTAGGATCTATCTGACCATCATCTGACCACAATATTCTCCCAAGCCTCCTCTGGATCTGTAATACTGTGGCCCCCAGCATTATTCAGGTTATGCCACACTTGAATGTAATGCAGATGAGTACTGGTCTCACACTGGGGGAAAACATCATCAGAATATGAATAATCTACCAGCTGGAGTGTTGGGAGATTTTCTACATTGTTAGTTCAGCTTAACTGGTTTTCCTAATAAGTGATTCAAATTTCTCTTTATAATCTGGGTCCTCTACTCAAGGCTTCTATGCAGCTGTTCCTGGAACTGCACTCTTCTAGACAGAAATCTTTTTAAGATCTGTAAGAAACACTCAGGATTTTTACTACGCTGGGGGTTTATTTATAAAACTTTGTGTAGAATCCTTACTAAAAGTCTAAAAGGGTTTTTACAGTAGCTGAAAATGGATCGTGACGTAACGTCGCTAAGCACTCTGGGATGCAGGGTCATATAAGTAAGCGAGCAGTTATAATAGATTCCTATGGCTCTGAGTTGCTCTGATCTGGCTAAAGTTGTTTTTTCGTCTTCTAAAGATTTTCAAACAGCAAGGAACTAAGCGTTGCTGCTGGGGGAGGTGCGAATCGGACTCTAAATAGCCAGATCGGATGTCCAAAGCCGGGTAACGTCCACGACCACATGAAACAGCTGGAATGGGAAACGGACTAAGCTAAAGACAGAAGAAGCAAAGCGGTGGTAGTTTTTATGTGGAAGAACGGATTTTAACTGTGTGGAGCAGATCAAGAAGAGTATATTTGTTCCTTACATCTTCCCGAAGGGAAAGGTCCCCGACCCCCAATTTGGGAACCCCTGTCCTAGGGAACTATAACCTGTTTTATTGTAGCAACTGCTAACTCACCCACACATTAACACACAAGTCTAAACTTTAATCCTGTTTAAGGCTTCTTTAATTCTGTCCTATGTCTGCATCTAGTGTAGACTAGCATCTAGTGTATTACTGTCACAAATTAATTTGGCCTAATAGAATAATCTAGTCCAGTTTGAAATGTTTAAATATTGTAGTTTTTGAGCTGGACCAGTTCTAATGTGGTCAAGGTTCCAAAAAACTACAGCAAATGCTTTTCAAAAAACTCTCAAAACTTAAGTAAAGGGTTCACGAATCACAAACTGGGGTTTCAGGACACTGCTATTAATGCAGAAAAATCTAGTCTTGGATTGAAACGTTTAAGTATTGTAGTTTTAAAATTAGAACTGAGTGAAGAGACTCAGGAAATAGAAAAATTATTTGTAATTTAGTCCTTTTCTAACTCAGAAGTTAGAAATGGAACTACGATGGTTGAAAAAATAAATAGTTTCTTAATACATTTTGTTCGACAATATTAGAAAAACCTTGTGCTTAAAAAATGTGGAAAAAAAGTTAAAACGAATGAACAAATATACCTTAGTTTATTTAAACACGTTTATACATGTCTATGGTTGTAACTAGTTTGGTTTTCATTATACAGTCTCTTTTTAACAAAAGGAAGGTCCCGCCTTTATTGCCTCTGATTGGCTGGAAGGGCTCTCTTACGATTGGCTATTTCATAGCAAACCATCTTCCCTCGCTGCAGGTGTAACCACTAGAAAAAATAGCTATTTTTTTCTTTTCTTTTCTTTTCTTTTTTTCTCAGCTAAGTTATTTTTTCTCTCTTTTAACTGCCAGAAAAAGTATTTCAATTGTTTGGTTAAAAATTGTGTCATTTACAGTTTTTCTCCATTGGTTTGGCCCATTTCTTGAAACAGAAATGACATTCTCAAAATAACATGGACAAACATCCAAACCTCTTGGCAAATGTTCACAACACTATAGCTCACCTGCAAAAGCTCATATCTCTTCCAGAACTGTTCGGTCAGGCTTCAATCTAAATCCATTTCTCATTTAAACAGTCAGTGTCTCCAAAATGGCAAAGATCCTTCTCAATACCTTTGGCTCATTTCTCGACACAGATCGGACATTCTCATCATTCTTGGTGCTTTTGTCAAAATCAACCTGGATGGTTGATCACAACAACACGGTTCACCTGCAAAAGCTCATATCTCTCCTAAAACAGTTCACTCATGTGTCAAAACTACATTCCTTTCTAATCTGAAAAGTCAGTGCCCCCAAAATGCATCGTCCCTTTGGCATTGTGTGAGTACTGCCATACAAAATGTTTAGATGTGTTGTCACTATGGCAGAGGACCAACAATATACAATGATGTATGATATAAGTATCATAATGATAATTGTAAAATACAGTAAACTGCGGTTTTCTGTTGAAATTGTTGAAGTCAGATGAAGCAAATCCTGATTCTGAAATCAGGTAAAGGAGGTATTGAAACCAAATAAGTGAACTACTGCTTACTGTGATTACAGGTAAGGTTATAATGGGAGACAACCAGTAACTGACTTACATTTACATACTGGTACCGCAGCTCCTTCACTCTGGCAGAGTTCCTCTCAAATGGTACCTTGTAAATTTGTTTCATTGTCATCTGATGCTTGTTCAAAACCCGGTCTATTGTGGAGATGCTTATTGTGTTTATATTTATAGTCTAGTTTCACCTGACTGTCAATGACTGTCATCAATGTATCAAATATTCAAAGACATTCATATATGGTATTCATGGTACTATGTTCTTGACCAATTCTGACAATTGAACAGACAGTTGTGCATGCGAGTACTTATACAATGAAATCATGCTGACATGTTTTGGAGAGAAAGATCATTGGACTGAGAATCAACTAATCAGTTTAGATCTACAAGATCTATTCATTTGGAAAATGTGCTAAATGTGGGCTAACTGTATAACTGTAGGCTACTTGTACTTAATCATTTGCAAAGATGCACTGAGACAATTGAGACACGTACTAAGGCATTTGCCGTTTGATTAAATGAATGAGAAATGCCATTCTGTTGTGAACATTTGCCAAGAGGTTTGGAGGTTTTTCCATGTTATTTTGAGAATGTCATTTCTGTTTCAAGAAATGGGCCAAACCAATGGAGAAAAACTGTAAAATCACTTTGTAACGACCTCCTATTGGCTTTAATGCCTGTCAATCAAGGCTGTTTCACACACTAGTTCATGATTGGTTAAATTGGGATGTGCTGAGTTGTGATTGGCTGAGCAGAGTGGGCAGGCTCGAAAGTAGCTCGCCTCGCGAGACAGTCACAGAAACGGAGAGACAGCAGGCTCAAATCGTGGCGGTGGCTGCCAGTCACGGACAGCCACGATAACAGCCAGCAGCATCCAAGAACAGCCAGCTACAGCCGCGAACAGCCAGCTACAGCCACCTCATTTCCGGCGGCAGTCACGGACAGCCACGATAACAGCCAGCTACAGCCGCCTCATTTCCGGCGGCAGTCACGGACAGCCACGATAACAGCCAGCTACAGCCGTGAACAGCCAGCTACAGCCACCTCATTTCCGGCGTCAGTCACGGACAGCCACGATAACAGCCAGCAGCGGCCGCGAACAGCCAGTTACAGCCACCTCATTTCCGGCGGCAGTCACGGACAGCCACGATAACAGCCAGCTACAGCCGCCTCATTTCCGGCGGCAGTCATGGACAGCCACGATAACAGCCAGCAGCAGCCGCGAACAGCCAGCTATAGCCACCTCATTTCCGGCGGCAGTCACGGACAGCCACGATAACAGCCAGCTACAGCCGCCTCATTTCCGGCGGCAGTCATGGACAGCCACAATAACAGCCAGCTACAGCCACCTCATTTCCGGCGGCAGTCACGGACAGCCACGATAACAGCCAGCTACAGCTGTGAACAGCCAGCTACAGCCACGTCATTTCCGGCGGCAGTCATGGACAGCCACAAGATTTCCAAGCAACAGCCGCGAGATTTGCAACGAGATTTTATTATTATTGATTTAAATTTAACAATTTTATTTACATAACTAGAATTACCACAGACCTTGTGTAGCGTTTCTTTTGTTTGGAATTACTTGAGTGGGCTCTGGGTTCTATCAACTTCTTCTAATTTTAATTACCTACAGGTAATATGTTTTGGATCTATGCACTGTACTAAGGTTTAACACTAAGAACACATATACACTCTACTACGGAGGAACAGACCCAAGTACCACTTAACACAAGGTTTAAGGTGAACACAATAACCCCCCTTTATTAAATGAAATTGTAAATAAAGTAAACAAAAGTGCTTATCTGACCTTCAGAATAAAATAAACAGGTTCTATTGTTCAAACACAAAATTACACACAATGAATGTCCATCAAGTGTCCCAATTCAAGAGTACTTATTTCAGCACTTATTAGCTAAACCTAAAGCCGGCAAACCCCAAACTAACCCTTCGTTGCAGGCCTGTTTTGATCCTTGTGCGTGTAAAAACTCAGCCGCCTCTTCGCTGCTAAGAGCAAAATAAAATAAAAACAAGGTACCTTGTGCAAGATGAGTATTAGTCCAAACCGATACAGTCAATGAAGTCCTCGCCTCCGGTGGAAAACAGCTCGGGCCGACGCTCACTGTCACGCTCCAATCTGCCGTTAGTCCAAGTGTGTGGCCCACACCCAGTCACGAGTCCTTCTCTCCCACGGTGCCAGAGGTCCTCTGAGCGCTTCCGGGTGGCTCAGAGTGCTATCTGGGTCCAATCTGTCGTTTTCCAGTTTGGTAACGATCCTTTATAAGCTACTAAGCCCAGCTGGGTTAGTGAACAGCAGCCTATAGTCTTCTTACGAGCTCGTTAGCCTCAGCTACTTGCAGTGCTAAGCTAACAGTACAAAACAGTCCCAAAAGCTTCGGGTGGAAACTTAAACATGTTTTATATCTTACTTCAGCACATAAACTCTTTAGCAGGTTCTCTCACGGACACCCACGACACAAATTGCTTTCTCTTCACCCACTCGCGCACTTCGCCTCGAAGCTCCTTCCTCCTTCCCCTCAGCCGGATCTCAACCGTTCTCCTTTTTTTTTCTTTTTTTTCTTTTATTTTTTCCCGCCAGGAGTCGTGTTACCTTCAAAGACTGTCCCTGCATAGGAAAATACACTTCTCACCCATACCATTAACAAATGAAATAAAAATATATAGATACTTTTACAATATCTTGAACATACTTTTCAAAGATAAACTTTTTTAATAAAACCAAGCTAAATGAATTATCCCCCTTTTTAACTTACTATATTCATGAACTTTTTATCTATGAACTATTTATTAACTTCTACTTTATAAACCTTTGTAATGCTTTTCATTTATCTGGGCTACACCCACTCATTCCTGTGAGCACTGACTGACATTTGGCTAGCTGATTTTACATTGGCTAGCACCTTATAAAATGTAAAGCACGAGTAATTTTCATGTCTGATCTTTATCCTGATCATAAGTAGCTTTCCTACAACATGAAACATTTTTAACAATGATATTAAATATTTGTGTGCCTCCACTGACCTCGATTGAGGAAAACTTCTCTAATACGAAGTAATTTTGAAGTTAACTGATCTGCTCATAGGCTGGGCTGTTGACTCATCAGAGGGCCATCCATACAGGAATGTTCCCTGTCGTTAGAGTAGTGGAAGAGATGGGTGTTGTTTTTCTTCATGGCTGCAGGACATGAGCAGGAAAGCAGGTCTGGTTGTTAATCAGTTCTCCCTCAGTGATTAGCTGAGCCTCTCCTGGGCCATGTCACTCCCTGTCTCCTTCTCCAGGCTTCCCCCTTTTTTGGTTTCTTTTCTTCCTTTCTCCTGATTTCACTTCATCTGTTTTATTT
>SSNS01001289.1:0-27001 GCA_006937985.1 Aphyosemion australe | reverse complement strand
GGGAGTATGGGGTACCAGGCCCCTTGATACGGGCTGTTAGGTCCCTGTACAACCAGTGTCAGAGCTTGGTCCGCATTGCCGGCAGTAAGTCGGGCTCGTTTCCGGTGAGAGTTGGACTCCGCCAAGGCTGCCCTTTGTCACCGATTCTGTTCATAACTTTTATGGACAGAATTTCTAGGTGCAGCCAAGGTGGTGAGGGGATCCGTTTTGGTGGCCTAAGGATCAGGTCTCTGCTTTTTGCAGATGATGTGGTCCTGTTGGCTTCGTCAGAACGTGATCTCCGGCTTTCGCTGGAGCAGTTCGCAGCCGGGTGTGAAGCAGCTGGGATGAGAATCAGCTCCTCTAAATCCGAGACCATGGTCTTGAGTCGGAAAAGGGTAGAATGCCTTCTCCAGGTCAGGGACGAGGTCCTGCCCCAAGTGGAGGAGTTTAAGTATCTCGGGGTCTTGTTCACGAGTGAGGGAAGGGTGGAGCGTGAGATCGACAGGCGGATTGGTGCTGCATCTGCAGTGATGGGGGCGTTGTACCGGTCTGTCGTGGTGAAGAGAGAGCTGAGTCGAAAGGCGAAGCTCTCAATTTACCGGTCGATCTACGTTCCTACCCTCACCTATGGTCACGAGCTTTGGGTAGTGACCGAAAGAACGAGATCGCGGATACAAGCGGCCGAAATGAGTTTTCTTCGCAGGGTGGCTGGGCTCTCCCTTAGAGATAGGGTGAGGAGCTCGGTCATCCGGGAGGGGCTCGGAGTAGACCCGCTGCTCCTCCACATCGAGAGGAGCCAGTTGAGGTGGCTCGGGCATCTGATTAGGATGCCTCCTGGACGCCTCCCTGGTGAGGTTTTCCGGGCACGTCCAACCGGGAGGAGACCCAAAGGAAGACCCAGGACACGCTGGAGAGATTATGTCTCTCGGCTGGCCTGGGAACGCCTTGGGATTCCCCCGGAGGAGCTGGCCCAAGTGGCTGGGGAGAGGGAGGTCTGGGCTTCCCTCCTTAGGCTGCTGCCCCCGCGACCCGACTCCGGATAAGCGGGAGAAAATGGATGGATGGATGGATTATGCCAAAATAATGTTTTATTATTCACCGTTCATCAGTTTGCCACTGTAGTCATTCTGCTTTGCGTGTGGGACATTTAGTTTGATGTAGATAGCACAAAATGTGAATTTGGGAAAAGCAATTTGGGGCCAAATTAATGAATTGTTTTGCTTTTCATTGCTGCAGCTCAAGCAAACACGCACGAACAGTCACGCCTCCAGACAGTCACCACAGCAGCATTTAACACACAGGCCCTGAGCCCACACGGATCAGAACCAGAACCTCAGACACACCTCCAGCACACACTCAGCAGCAGCACACACTCTGGTTCCAAGCTCACTCATGAAACACAACAGGATTAGACAAAGTTCCAGCAGGCACACCGCAAATCACACCAAGACCACCAATAACTGGTCATTCATCCACGTAGGCACACCTTAACAAAAACATCCACATTCTCAAATCATGCACTAGGAAGTAGGTGGAAGTCTACCTCCTATCAGTGTGGCAACTCGTTCCACTTCTACCAACCAATGGACAAACAAATAGACAGACAGACTAACAAACATATAACTGGAAGTTTCGTTTAATTCACGGGAAAACGCTCAAAAACCAGCCAATTTCGTTTAATTCACGGGAAAACGCTCAAAGACCCAATCTTGAGTACTCCACAATTATCTTACATAACCGGAAGTTTCGTTTAATTCACGGAAAAACGCTCAAAAACCAACCAATTTCGTTTAATTCATGGGAAAAAGGCTCAAACACCCAATTTAGGACACTTCAACAGTTATCTTACCGGCGTATCAACACAGCTGTTTATCATCAATCGCGTTTACTCTCAGGGCGAACGCTCAGGCCCTTCACACATAAACAAGAATGTCTCACCAGATCTCCCCAGCTCAGCTGTTTGAGTTCGCTGACCCGGTGGCCCCCTGGCAACGCCAGACCCCAGGTGCCGACCTCCAGCGAAAACAGGGCGCTGCACTGTCCGGCGGATGGCATCTGGCATCGACAGCAAAGACCCCCAGGCTCCGCTCGAAGGACCAATTTATGTTAGGGATTTTCCCAATCACCTAACTGTCTGACGCTGAGGAAATAAGGGAGATAGACAAATAAGACACAGACATAGAATCATTTGCAAAGGATGGCAGACTGTACTCTGTCCTGAGTTGGTCTGTCATCCTTTGCAAATGATTCTATGTCTGTGTCTTATTTGTCTATCTCCCTTATTTCCTCAGCGTCAGACAGTTAGGTGATTGGGAAAATCCCTAACACCGTCTCCTGCATCATTTTAAATTACTTTAACCTTTTAACTCTCCAAAGTCTAACTAATTTGCAACACTCCTTTATTCTGCAATTTTATAATGTTTATCTTAGTTTTCCAACTGATTTTTCTCCGCTCCAGATTAACTTAATTTATTTGTACTGAAATATCTTGCAATTATTTATTTTTCACTTTTCTTTATCTATTCATTTATTTATTTTTCATTTTAGTAGGTATTTGCCGAACTAAGTAATTATCATTATGCGTTTGTGCCGTTCACTACGCCGAATTAAGGGTTTTTTGTTAATTTTCCGTCGATAAGTTTGCCATTTAACTTATCAATCTTCACGTGTGGTTCTTATCGTAATTTACATAGCACAAAGCGTCAATTTGGGGCCAAATTAAGGTTTTCCTATATAGGGACGTTATATCAGCTTTAATTCCAGGCTCACACAGCCTCTGTAGATTAGGCCTCTTCTTTGTTCTCCTAAAAAGTTCAGTTCGGCTTGCAATCGCTTCCGCTCAAGCAAACACACAGCAACACTCACTCCTCCAGACAGACACCACAGCAGCATTTTACACACAGACCCTGAGCCCACACGGATCGGTACCAGAACCTCAGACACACCTCCGGCGCACACACACATGAAATGCAACAGGATCAGCACGCACACCGCATATCACACCAAGACAACAAATAACTAATCATTTATCCACGTAGCCACACACACCTCAGCACCAGGACAAAATGCTACTAAATACGTCTGCAACACCTAAACAATGAACACCCACACGCTCACAACAGTCACTAAGAGGCAGGTGGGAGTCTGCACTCTTATCTGTGTGGGACCTCTTTCGACTACTTTTTAACTTACCCACAATTTACAGTAAGCCCCTCTTACACTGCCCAATTATGAATGTACATTTAAGCCATCATTCGCTTAAAACTGCCCAATCCAGGTGAATTTGTGGCGCTTCTACTCCACGGGGTAACCAACCCCAGCTCGGCCTATTGCCCCACTTTCGCCCGTCGGCTAAAGCTGTTGGATCGCCAGTCCTGAAAGCGGAACACACATCTCGGTTCTTTAAAGGGGCGCCCCTAGGTCCCCGGGAATTCAAACCCGACTGTCTGCGTCTGCCCGGCGGCCTCGCAGTGGGAACGTCACGTCCAGAGCCAACAACACAACGATTCTAAATCCGTCGATTCGTCTTCGAAGTGTCAAACAAACAATGACTCGATTTTAAAACACACAAATTTACAGCCGAGACTACGCCAAATGTCCAACGAACAAATAATTTAATTATCCCCAATATGCAGAGTTCGACTAAACAGGTCCTGCTTACCAGTAATTGATGCGTGCACGGTTGTCCGTCTTATCTTTGCCTCAGTCTCGTCACTGCCCAATGGGCGGCGGTCATTTACAGGACTGTGTCCACTGTCCAATTATAATTCGTCGCTTGAAGAGAAGATCTCACGGAGTGCCCCCTCCAAATTGTTGTGGAAAAAATATTGGTGTTTCTCTGTCTCTGATGTATTTAGCTCAAATCTGGTTTTCTGCAGCTCGTCTGACGTCTCTCCCCTCTGGTCCCGAATGATGCTGGTCCCGGCCTTGTTCTTTCCTCCGAGCTGCTGCAGCATTTGACTTCTCATTCTTTTTCCACTCTCCCGGTTCGTTAAGATCTTCTGATCAAATAAGAAATCACGAGCCATGAAGACCGCCTCGTTGCAATCAACGTACAATCTTTATTTCACTCAATCATCTTTTATTGTAACCCGATGTACAGTCGGGGAGATTCTGTCAATCTCCCCTCATATAATGGCGAATCTGACTTGCATCTGCAAGTTACACAGCTTTTGTCTCCTCTGAGCCCCTCCCTCTTGGAGCTCCAGTAAGTAAATCTTATTCTCTCTGGCAACCTTATCTGGTGCCAGGTTCGGACCGGCTCCAAAACTGGGCCTTGAAGTCTGTCTCCTGCTGTCTTATCTCTCTCCCTTCTCACACAGTTTTATAACCCTGAAGAACAGACCTTCACATGAGCTCAAAACCTTCTTGCTTTAGCGCGAACTCACAGCTTGATGTAAACATGCATAAATCATGGTTAAATGCAGATCAAAAAGAGTACAAGAATCATATGTGTATCAATAAACCTGGAAAGAAAAGTGATTAACCTGTTTGATTAACTTGAGGCTAAATTCTAAAATTAAAAGTATAATAGGTAAAAAATATTATTTCCGACAATACGCACACACAAATCTAGATACGCACACACAAATCTAGATACGCACACACAAATCTAGATACGAACACACAAATCTAGATACGAACACACAAATCTAGATACGCACACACAAATCTAGATACGAACACACAAATCTAGATACGCACACACAAATCTAGATACGAACACACAAATCTAGATACGCACACACAAATCTAGATACGCATACACAAATCTAGATACGAACACACAAATCTATTGACACTTTATTCTCCCCATACCCTCCAAACACACCCCGAGTCGTTAGCTGAGAATTGTTCTTTCAGCCTCTCTGAGTATCTGGATTTAGCATAATGAACCTCTCTGCTGAATCTGTATTTAGCATTTTTGTAGCCGTCTTTGTTTCTGAATGCAGTTTCTTTCTCCCTCCTGAGCTGACTGAGTTTAGCTGTGAACCATGGTTTGTCATTATTGAAACACATCCTGGTGCGTGTTGGAACAATGCTGTCCTCGCAGTACTTAATGTAAGATGTTACAGTGTCAGTGTACTCATCCAGGCTGTCTGTGGCTGAACACATCCCAGTCTGTTGATTCAAAACAGGAGCGAAGTTCTTCCACAGCTTGTTCAGTCCACCTTTTGGATGTCTTGACCACAGGTTTGGAGAGAGAGCTTTAGTCTCTGCTTGTATTTTGGGATCAGATGAATCATGACGTGATCCGATAGTCCGAGCGCAGCACTGCTTGATAGGCTCCTTTTATTGTTGTGTAACAGTGATCCAGCGTGTTGATTTCCCTGGTCGGGCAGTCGATTAATTGTCTGTATTTTGGCGGTTCTTTGCTCAGATTCCCTTTATTAAAGTCACCAAGGGGAATAATCAGGGAGTCGGGGGGGTTTTTGCTCCGCGCACAGAATTAAATCAGCAAGTTCGCGCTGTGCCGCCTGCGCGTCAGCGCTCGGCGGAATGTAAACAACAGCCAGAATGAATGAGGAGAATTCACGGGGGGAGTTAAAGGGTTTGCAGTTGATGATTAGGCATTCTAAAGCAGGAGAGCAGTGCTGGGCGATTACAGTCACATCACACCATCTGTTGTTAATATAGAAACAGACACCCCCACCTTTGGTTTTCCCAGAGAGTTCGCTCACGCGGTCTGCGCGGAGGAGATGAAAACCATCCAGCTGGAGTGCACTGTCCGGTGTCTGCTCACAAATCCATGTTTCAGTGAAGCACAGGATACTGGACGAGGAGAAGTCCCTATTTCTTCTCATCAGCATTGTTAGTTCGTCCATTTTGTTGCTGAGTGATCGTACATTAGAGAGGAAGATCCCAGGTAACGGTGTGCGCATTCCGCGTCTGCGGAGGCGAACAAGCGCGCCGGTGTTCAGTCAGATCACCATACTTGTCAGAGAAGCATACATTCAGACATTGCGCATGTGCGCGCATGCGCATTACTCGAGAACTCCGCCATGTTTAACAGAGCCGTCAGTTCAGCATACAGACGGGAAACTACGATAAAAAAGTTAAAGTACGAGGAAAAAGTAAGTAATTCATATATATTTTTAATGTTAACACATTCATTGATATGTTTTACACTTTAAACAATAGAAAAAAGCAATAGAACACCAACAATTATGCTGTCAGCGAAGAAACTGAAGTCAGCATTTTAAATACAAAAAGAGCATGTATGCCTTCCGAGATTTGCATACCCTGTCTTCACAACTGCAAATTAACGATTAGAATTTTGAGCGACGAGCCTATTTTTAATAAATTCATAATACGAACACGTTTCTAATCCGTGTTCTTCCTGAAAAACTTGAAGAAATATTATGAAATAATGATGAAATAATTTACGGTTTTGCCACGTTTGATTTTAGTCAGTATTTTTTTACATTTTTTCTGCTTGCGTAAACTATTTTGCTATTTTTTTTAAAAACGCAGGAATGTGACTAAAAATTAAAAACCAGGAAGCAGAAAAATATTTTGACATAAACTTTTAAAGATTTGTCTCTGTTCAAATAAAACATGTTAAAAACCATATTTATTTTATTTATCTGCCCATAAATCCTAATTTTGTAAGGAAGCACATGGATAAGAAACATGTTAAAAGTGACAATTTATTAGAAAGCTGCCTCGTCATATGTATAATCATTTACTTCCTCAACACGCGGTTGTATTGAGTGGCGCACCTTCCCACAACAGCACATGCAAATATTGGCAGGCATGCTTTATTCGGCACAACAGTGTTGTACCCACCTTGAATTATTTTAATGAGTGATTTATTGTTTTGATTAATGGAGTAGTTTAAGCCTGGATCAAAGTGCTGTCAAATTTGGCCATGTATTTTATTCACCTATCATGTCATTTTTGTGAACATAATAGACGGTGCTTATTTTTTAATCAGAAGTTTTAATTTTCGAATTACTTCCTATTTCAATTTTTTTATTTACAGTAAAATGGAAAGTAAATGGGATGAGATATTTAATCTCCTTACCAAGGGTTCCTATCCACTGCATTACAACAAAGGACAAAGGCAAACTCTAAGGAAATTTGCCTCTAAATTCAGCATTCATGGTAAGTTGTTAAGATTTAAAGCACACACCACAATTTCAATGATAATATGCCATATGACTAATGTGTAAATTCTTTCAATAAAGCTGGGGGTCTATTCTTTGGACCCTTGCCTATGCGAAAAGCCCTTAAATCTAAAGAAGAAGCCTGGACCAACTTTAGGGAAATCCATACATCAAAAATGGGAGGACACAGTGGCATTGTGAAAACTCGCAAATCAGTGTGTTCTAAATTTTATTGGCATGGTATGACTACAGACATTGAGAGATGGGTATGTTACTTCATTCTTAGCAATCTCTAATGTACAATATTTATAATTTTCATAAAACAAAATACAACATTTTCTAGGTGTCTGAATGTGACCATTGCCAAAGAGTTGGACCTCCACTGAAGGTAGTCGAGACACTGGATTGCATCAAGGTGACTGTCCACTGTAATTCTATTAGTTTATTACTTTTATGTTACTTATGTTCATAAACATTTAATCTGTCACCAACAGGTATCTGGTGTGTGGGAGCTGGTCGGAATGGATCTGACAGGTCCGCTTCCCCAGACACCTTCTGGCTACAAGTATATATTGACAGCCACTGATTATTTTTCAAAGTGGGTGGAAGCGTTTCCTCTGAAAACCAAGTCTGCAGAGGAAGTCTCCCAAAATTTATGCACGATTTTTTATCGACATGGCTGTCCTCTGCGCATCCTTACAGACCAAGGACGAGAGTTTGTGAATCAAGTAAGTTATGTTTATTATAAATTCTTATTTGGCCTAAAAGTGAAATCTCTAAAATAAATAATTATAATGTGCCTTATTTTTCTTTTAGATCAACAGCAGACTATGTGAGCTCCTTTCAATTGAGAGGAGTGTGACAGCAGCATATCACCCACAAACAAATGGATTGGATGAAAAAACAAATGACAACATTAAACGGTGAGAAAACAATTACAGCAGTGTCTTGTTTTAACATCTTTGGACAATTGCTTAAGATGTCCTGTATTTGTACTTTGTAAAGTTTGGTCTCAGACTTCACTGAGTTAAAAGAATTTGTATATATTCATTCATCTATGGCTTTGTGACTCTATAAAATAAGAAGAAATACTTAAAATATGTATTCAAAATTCTAGTATTTCTTATTGAACCATGAAACCTTTTTGTTCTAGGGCCCTCAGAAAAGTTGTTAATGAAAGGCAGGATGATTGGGATCTGTATCTAGATGCCACTTTGTTTTCACTGAGGTCCAAAATGCACACCACAACAAAATTCTCACCATTCTTCCTAATGTATGGAAGAGAGGCAAGGTTCCCATGTGAACTTCCTGTTGAAATGCCGGTAAGATCCTGTCTGTCATGAGCTATGTTAGAATTTTCCTGTGTACTAACATATTAATATACATGCTGATTTTGTCAATACTTATGTTTTTCTGATGTAGAATCTTTTGACAGTTATGTTTTTCATAACTGTGTGTAAATGTGTAAGATTTGTTTTGCAAAAACATTATCTGTTTTTGCAATGTAGCTGTCCTCTATTATCCTTCCAACGGAATACAGTGAATATGTAAAGGAGCAAGAAAAAGTACAAAAGGACCGAGATGAGAAGGTAAAAGAAAATGTGGAACTGGCTCAACAGAAAATGAAGGAAGCATACGCAAACAGGGCGAACAAAAAATACAAACATTTTACATTCAAAGAAGGGGATGAGGTGCTGTTGTACAATGTAAGAAAGAGAAGTAGGAAAGGAGCCAGGATGGAGCGTGACTATTCTGGCCCATACACAATCCAGCAACTGTTGGGCAAGACTGCTGTGCTGACAACTATGAAAGGTAAACACCTAAAAACAAAGCACAGCATCTCTCACCTAAAGCCCTACAAAAGAGGCAATGTGGGACTCAAGGAAGCTGGGCCAGATGAACCACCAACGAAAATTCAAAAACTTGAATCAAGTGAGAAGCAAGAGAGGGAGTCAGTTATTAAGTACATGGGTAAAACACAAACACATCTGGTGGGCAAAACTCAAAATCAGGACTCTGACAAGGCGATCCCTCCCTTTTCCAAGTTGTCTCCCTCACCCCCTCCCAGGGTGTCTCCCTCACCCCCTTCAAACATGTCTCCCTCACCCCCTCACGTAATGTCTCCCTCAGCCCCTCACATGATGTCTCCCTCACCCCCTCCCAGGATGTCTCCCTGACACACTCACATGATGTCTCCCTCACACCCTCCCAGGATGTCTCCCTCACACACTCACATGATGTCTCCCTCACCCCCTCCCAGGATGTCTCCCTCACCCTCTTCAAACATGTCTCCCTCACACACTCACTTGATGTCTCCCTCACCCCCTCCCAGGATGTCTCCCTCACCCCCTCCAAACATGTCTCCCTCACCCTCTTCAAACATGTCTCCCTCACACATTCACTTGATGTCTCCCTCACCCCCTTCAAACATGTCTCCCTCACCGCCTCACATGATGTCTCCCTCACCCCCTTCAAACATGTCTCCCTCACCCCCTCCCAATACATCTCCCTCACTCCGTCCAAAGACATCGCCGTCACCCCCTTCAAACATGTCTCCCTCGCTCTCTCCCTGGATGTTTCCTTCACCCCCTCCAAAGACATCTCCCTCACCCTCTCTTAACACATCTCCCTCACCCCCTCCCAAGACACCTCCCTCACCCTCTCTTAACACATCTCCCTCACCCCCTCCCAAGACACCTCCCTCACCCTCTCCCTGGATGTCTCCTCTTGGCATGTGTCTCTCAACCTCTCCCAAGACATCTCCCTCACCCCCTCTGTGCACGTCTCCCTCGCCCCGTCCCATAACACCTCCCTCACCCCCTCTCAAGACATCTCCTTCGCCCCCTCCCAGGATGTCCCAGAAAACAGTTCAGCAGCAAGGTGCAGTAGTATCACAAACAAAAAAAGGTTTTTGGCCCTGTTGGCCATTGGTTCAGACCGGTTGGTCAATTATTTGCATGTTTGTTCAATGCCTGCTCCTGTTCATGACTGCATGCTTCTTTACTGCCTGCTCCTGTTCATGTCTGCATGCTTCTTTACTGCCTGCTCCTGCTCATGTCTGCACAAATTTCCCATTGTTCCTAATATATGATGTTGGGTGTACTTTGCTAAGCTTTAAAAATATTTTTTCTTTTTTTTTTTTGCAGTACTTAAACTTTGGTCATTGAAAGACTCAGGCCAAATAGAAGCTCTGGTTGGTCCATATAAACTGTATGACACATCTTTTCGAACACTATGTGGACATGGGTGGCTGCCAGATGAAGTAAGACTACTTTCTCTTGGAAGTACATATTTTTCCAATTCTGTGGATCTAGAAAAAAATTTAAAGCTGCTATTTTTTCCAAAGATCCTTGATGCTTATCTCCATCTCATCGTGAAAAAAAGCAAGGTATAGAGATTTTGTTCATAAGATATATATCCATTTTTAATGAATAAATCATTCACAATTATGTTTTATTTCAGATACCCATACACCGATTGGATGCAGTAATTGGATCATCTGTATTTCATCTAGGGCAGCACAGGGTTATTCGAAAAGTAATTATTTGCTATGCTATACTCCTGTCTAAATAAAAATTAATTAAAATTAAGGATGTTTTCTGTCATTTAAAAAGATGGTGTTCCCAGAAGCCTCGATTTGGTTGTGCCCTGTAAATGTCGGTGGTCATTGGATTTTAGTGGTATGTTGTCTTTGTTCTCAGAACTACATCAATCTATCATCATGTGAATGGCGTAGATTATATGTAAAATGTAACAGATTTCATACTAAATTAACAGCTTGTCAGGATGGATCACAAGGAGGTCATTGTTATCGACCCCCTTGGCCATGAGGGGATTTACCAAAGAAAAATTCTTCGTAATTGGAGGTAGTGTGAATCAGGTCATCATAAGTCAGTTCCTAAGTTGTTTATATTGTGCTAACAATGTCACTAAATCAAGTATTTACGCTTCTACACAGGAATTTCTTGAGAGCCAGAGATGCAAGCCAGGGCCACTGGAAGGTCAAAGCTCTGCCGCATGGACTGCAGCAGGATGCCAGCAGTTGTGGGGTCTTGATTTTGAAGGTGCCAAGAATACAAATGCAATAATTTTGGTAAATAAGATTATAAATTTAAGATACATTTTTTTTGTAGTTTGCAGAAAGCTACATGCAGGTGGGAGATCTGCAGTCTGTTAGCACTGCACCTGCTCAAATACTCCAGGACAGGATGGACATTGCGACAACACTGCTGCAATGCAAAGGTGGAAAATACATATTGCATACACTTTGTCATGTACACATTAATTTATAAAATACTGTCTGTTTTACTATCTGAGGTTAAGAGGTTTGGAGATTGTGTATGACAGACGAGACTTTGTGCAGGCATAAAGGATAGATACTGTATGTGGTTATGTAGAGAAAAAATAGATGTAGTAGATTAATGTACTACAGGTATGGTACATGGATGTGTTAAAGGAGGACATGGTAAGTGTCATGATTACAATAGATTATTTAAGAGTTCAACATGGAAAAGGGTGACTTGATTTTGTAAAAGAATGTAGGATGTTACATATTTTGATTGATGTACCACAACACTAAGACATTCTACATAGGATTTAACTTACTTATGTGGTGAGGGCGAATGTTGCTCCAAAATGAGGTATAATTGTAGTTAAAATTATTTTACTTAAACGACCAATAAGAATCATATTCAAAGGACACGCAAGTCCATTCTAAAAAGAAGGCAGGAGACATGGTTTAAGGAATGATTTTACAATTTATTTAAAATGAAAGACCTCAATGACAGAATTACTTACTAAAACCAAGTAAAAAGAATAAAAACTAATAACGACTAAAACCCAGGCTGAGGCTTACCAGTGGGGACCGGTCAATTACTGGTAGACGGACCCCCAATTAAAGAAGAAAAAAAAAAAAAAACTAAATCAAAAGGCACCCCAAACACTCGTGACCATGCATTCAGGAGTGAAGGAACCCTTGGACACAGCACACACAGGAAGATGGACAGCCACCCGGAGACCTTTCGGCCTCCACCTGCAGCTCTCAGCCTGCAACAAAAGATAAAAGGTCACAAACCTAAATGAATTACCACTGCTAAAAACGTACGCACACACCTGTTATGCGCTGGTACTCCTTCCACAAGGCCTCAGTCCTTTTTACTGCTGCTGGGTATATTGTAGTCCCTCAAGCAGTGGTACAGCTGGAGTGTCCTAGTGGACCAAACACAGCGACTCCCAGCGTGATGCAACACTGGAGTCGAGTCATTACCTGCCAGCTTGACACTGGCGTGAGGAGGAAGAGGACACAGGCACAGCAGGAGGTCCTAATGGGCCACACGCCAATCTTCACCCGAGCCACTCTTCAGGGAACCAGGCATACAATCAGGAGCTATATTTAGCCTGATTGTGTTAAAATAAATTCTCATTTGTCTGTCTTTATATTACAGATAAGGTGGAAGACTACTGTGTTTCGTGCAACATGCTGCATTATGACGCATGCCAGGATGTCATTGAGATGGTAAAAATATAGCTGTAGAATTTTATACTTCCAATGCCTTAAACATGACCTTATAACCGATTTTTTTTCATTCTGCCTCATAGATACAGTGTGACTTCTGTCCAAGATGGACTCACAAAGAGTGTGCCACTCATTTTGTTGACATTTGGAAGTGTAAAAAGTGTGAATTACAATAAGTGTGTGTGTGTGTGTGTGTTTTGTTCAGTTGAAATAAAGTTTGTATTACCTTTCTTATACCTTTTCATTTTCATGTTCAGTTTTTCATTTCAATTGTGACTGGTCTTTCTTACGGGAATCGGTGAAGCAACTGTATTCTGCTTTCTTTTGCCATTGCACCAACTTCATGAGCTTCACTTGAAAAAATGTTTGGCAGACAAAATGTTTTTTCAATGGTGATCATGCTTTACCTTCCACAAATATTTACTGATGAATGTGTATCACATATTTATTTTTTACCACTTTCTAATTCTAAAAAACATTTAGAAAATACCGCATTAAAAAATATCAAGGGTGTCATACTGTTGTTAAAGACCAAAAGTATGACGATCTGACTGAACAAACCAGCCATCAGGGTGTCATACTGTTTGTTAAAGACCAAAAGTATGACGATCTGACTGAACAAACCAGCCATCAGGGTGTCATACTGTTGTTAAAGACCAAAAGTATGATGATCTGACTGAACAAACCAGCCATCAGGGTGTCATACTGTTGTTAAAGACCAAAAGTATGATGATCTGACTGAACAAACCAGCCATCAGGGTGTCATACTGTTTGTTAAAGACCAAAAGTATGACGATCTGACAGTGTATGCCACCCATCAGGGTGTCATACATCAAAAAAAAAAAAGTATGACGATCTGACAGTGTATGCCACCCATCAGGGTGTCATACATCAAAAAAAAAAAAAGTATGACGATCTGACAGTGTATGCCTGTCTGACAGACTAAGTGTGTCAGACAGGCATACTGTTTAATATCCGTATGACAATCTGACAATGTATGGCGACTGGATAGAACACCGGCCCGTTTTCCTCTTCTCCTCCTAAGATGCTAAGATTCAGAAGAACGCAGGAGATGAAAGACCCAACGCTTTGGTTCTGATCAGCTGAGGACACATCCAGTCTGGAAAAGAGGACCTTTGGTCACCAGAGTTCACGGAGTAGAGCTAACCGCTTTTTCCTCCAGAGTCACATTCAGATTCGGGGCTTTTCCGTCGGAGAGTGTGAGCAGGATGGATCAGAGAGCTAGCGAGCAGCGATCCTGCATCATGACCAACTCAAATGAGCGAGTCTGATAGAGGGAACCTCTTCAGTCTGATGAAAGCAGCAAAACGAGCGCGTTTCTCAGAGAGGCCAAAGGAACAGCAGCAGATCCAGAGGGCAGGAAGTCTAGAGAAAAGCTGAACTCACCGCTTTCTCACCTGATGCTGGAGCTCCGATTGTCACGAAGACCGCAGAAGATCTTCTCTGCTTCTGGAAACAACTCCACCAAGTTGTTGAGGAGGAGAAGAAAGTTTCCACAGCCTGGTGAGAAGATTTCTGCAGCAGCAGCAGTTAGTCGCTTTAGCTGATCAACTCTCCCAGAGACTGAAGTGAACACAAACTATGGAAGTGAAGGCAACAAGCTAGCTCTGCTAGCAGCTTCCGGTTTCTTCTTCAGTTGGTTGGTGACCAGCGTAAAGGTGCACTACCGCCACCTGCTGACTGGAGTCTGGAACAGAATTAAACACAGACCTGTGTGTTCAGTAGAAACCACACATAACTTGTGATAACTTCCACAATTACTTTATTTTTCTATATTTTATAATATTTTTATTTTTAACCAGTTTCTTTAACAGCCCTGAAAAGCAAGTCAAGACTTTTTTCTTCATCATCTTCATTATCAAAATCTGACCACATTTTTGTTCTGTTTTGAATTTTAAGTATTTGAATTTATGTTTGTTTCAGCCCTGCCCTCTTTTATTCCAAACAACACTTAAAGAAAATAAATAACCTGAAAAGGATTTATAATTGTGTGGATTTTTTTTTTTTTACATTTCATCAATATTTAAATGATTACATGTTCAAAATCAATTAAACATATTCATGATCATTTGATTAATCATTTATAACTCATTGGTGCATCATAATTTTACATATAACCAATGACAATTGTGACTTTAGAAAGTTTTGCATAGAGCCTAATTTATTCATTACCAAATGTGAAAAGGAGCATTTGTAAATGTTTAATCATTATTTAACAGCCTCTAATATTAAGTGTATATATTACCTAATACCTTGTAAATTATCTGTTAATGATTTACTAAACACTTATAAATGTATTTGTATATGTTATAAGCCTTTATAAATTATTTGTACATCATTAGCTAGTACTTTTCAAATCTGTTAATGACTTACTAAAGACATACACACTTATAAATGTTTACAACATAACATTATTATAAAGTGTTACTGATTGTTCCATTTTCCACTGATCCCAAACAACCACACCAAAATACTATGTACAATAATTTATTTACAAGATCAATTCTTTCGATTAACTAAGGATGAGGGAGGACTAATAACTCAGGGTGAACCAACGCCTAAAACATACTAAACACCCCTAACTTCACAGATCCATCTGACCTACAAAAATAAAGGAAACAAATGACAAACTTACCTCCCTGACTAGAAAAACAGGATGCAAACATAACAGGTTATTCACCCCAGCAAAGTCCTCCAATACCACCACTAACAGGACACATTCTCAACATCCAATCTCTGAGCACAAACACAGCAAGGGCTGATTGGAATGAGTGGAGAATGAAGAACACAGCTGCGTTTTATCAGGTTCCCTTTAACAGCTCTGCTCCAGCTGTTCATCCAATCCAAACATCTCCTGGGCCCGGTTTTTCAAAAGGTTTAATCTGGATCAAATTGATTCGGATTTAATTAGTAAACCTTTTTTTTGCGTTTCATGATCACGTAATCCATCTCACTTTTGAGCCAGTTTTTCAAAGCAACATCGGATTGGATCAATCTGATCCGGATAGGAACTTTTCAGGATCACCAAATCTGGATAACCAGTGCTCAAACAGGATAGGAAATCACAATGTAGAACTATAGATATGTAAAGAGCAACTTATATTGTGGGGTCAATATAAGTTTATGTTTATTTGAAATGAAAACACACACATTTAAAAGACAATCCATTATCCAAAATCCTACTGTATTACTTTTGAAAAATTGGGCCCTGGCCATCATCCACCAATACTGACCCAGATGTGGAAGTGGCTTTAGTAACTCCTGGTTAGCCTTCCTATCTACTCAAAGTACTGCATTTCTGTTAGTTTACTCATTTCAGCATTAGTTTTAGTCACTTCCACCATTAGCTTTTTCAATGTTTTCACTTGCTTAGTAATTCCTGGCTGGCCACACTTAGTTGTCTACTCAATCTTTTACCACACAAGTTCTGCTGTTTGGTTTATACTATTTCTGTGTGGCCCCCTCTGGCCACCTACGCCCTCCCCAAATGGCTGCCAGTCACCTTAGTCTCCTAGCTCTAGTTTTGGCCATCTTTGCCATAATCCCTTGACACCACTAGTTTCCTACCACCTATAGTTTGTTTTTCCATAAATTTTTTAAAAATAGAGCCAGAGATATCGACAGACACGGAGCAGCTTGAAGAATATTCCAAAGGGGCTCAAATGAAGGCAATTGGACTTCTTTGGAAGTTGCCTTCATTCGAACCCCTTTGGATTACCATGACCTGGATGAATGCGAACCTTCATCAGCAGCTTCAAGAATACTTCACGGAAAAACTCGACAAACGTGGGTTGAGAGGTGGCGAGCGCATGAAGAGGTGGAGAATGAGAGAGAGAATTTGTCTGTGTTAAAATGTCTCTGAAATACAGAAAACACAATAAAAACACAATAGTTGTGCACTATCTTGGAACGGCTACATGACAGGATACCTCAGAAAAGTAATACGCCCTCTGTTGTCCTTGGGGGGATTGCTTTGCAACGCTCCCCAGGTGATGGAGAAGTCTGAAGGTAAAACGTTTTCGTCTATGCGTGTGCGTCTCTCCCTCATGGAGCTGACAGAGAAGCATAAATTAGGTTTTAGTTTGGTCACCTTCCACCTTTAACGTGATCATTGTTTTCACTTACTTACAAATTCCTGGCTGCCCACATTTAGTTCTCTACTCAGTGTTTTACCATCATCATCATCTTTATTTATAAAAGCACCTTACAGACATATCAGGCCAACAAGGTGCTGAACAAGACTAAAATAAGAAAATAGATAAAAACAAGTACATATAAAACCAAAAAGTCATAAAATACAAGAAAATTAATCTAACAACACTAACACCCAGAATTAAAAGCCAGGTTATAAAAAATGAGTCTTCAACGTCTTCTTAAAGCAGCATTCTGCAACTTTGCAGTTATATGGTCTCTGTCGCCCTCTAGAGGCTTGCTGCATAACGTCACAGTTGTAACATTAAATCTCTCTCTTGGGCATTCCAGGCATGTTTACATTCCTAATGTCAGGCAAAACAACGAAAACAAACTTTTCCACCTCCACACATTGAATAAATAGATTTCTCAGGACTGTATAACAAATTTATGCCCGACCAAATACAATAACCCCGGTGAAATAATTTATTACTATAGCCAGTAGCAGCACGGCTAGGTTAGAGCCCGTAGTTCATGCCGTTCTTTCTAAAAGAGCTCTCCAGCGAGGAAAAGACGGCCCAATAATAACTCTGGTCTTTGCTCTTGCTCTATCACGTTCTCTTTTTCTTTTCCTAACTCTGCAACTTGTTTACATCAGTGAACAGCAGCAGGGAGAACGTAAGCTAGTGTTCATAAGCTAGCTAACACGTAACTTTAGTAAATACTTCTCTCTATGAGCCCAACCTAGGTGCTCTAAATCTTCCCACAAGTGGACTGGGCTTGAACTAGTTGAAGCCAGGCTAAACATCACAAAATACGACAACAAAAAAACAATTTCAGGCACTACTTTCCCCTTTATTTAATACTTGTGTCGCTGACTGTTTACATGCTTTTGCCAAGCAATGTGGCGGATCCACGTGATTAGGTGACGTAGGTGCAAATGGTCAATAGTTTATTGTTTGCCCGTCACGTACCACTTTTATTGATCATTTATAGTTTATTGTAATGCTGTTTTCTAGTTTTGTATTTAAATGTTTTATTGTATTTCTGTTGTTCATTGTGTTTGTTTTTGTGTGGACGCTCATGTGATAGTTTACACTTGTCTTTCGACTAAATCTTTGTCCACAGAGTTCACAGGCAAACGGTTTCTGTCCTGTGTGGACTCTCATGTGTCTGTTTAAACTTGACTTTTGAGTAAATCTTTGTCCACAGAGTTCACAGGCAAATGGTTTTAGTCCTGTGTGAACGCTCATGTGTGTGTTTAAACTTGACTTTTGAGTAAATCTTTGTCCACATAGTTCACAGGCAAACGGTCTCTGTCCTGTGTGGACGCTCATGTGACTATTTAAATTTGACTTTTGAGTAAATCTTTGTCCACAGAGTTCACAGGCAAACGGTTTTAGTCCTGTGTGGACGCTCATGTGACTGTTTAAATTTGACTTTTGAGTAAATCTTTGTCCACAGAATTCACAGGCAAATGGTTTCTGTCCTGTGTGGATGCTCATGTGACAGTTTATATGCGTCTTTCGACTAAATCTTTGTCCACAAAGTTCACAGACAAACTGTTTCTGTCCTGTGTGGACGCTCATGTGACAGTTTAAACTTGACATTTGAGTAAATCTTTGTCCACAGAGTTCACAGGTAAACGGTTTCTCTTCTGTGTGGATGCTCATGTGACAGTTTACACTTGACTTTTGAGTAAATCTTTGTCCACAGAGTTCACAGACAAATGGTTTATCTCCTGTGTGGACGCTCATGTGTCTTTTTAAATCTTTCTTTTGCCTAAATTTTTTGTCACATAGCTCACAAGCAAAAGGCTTCTGTCCCGTGTGAACACTCATGTGACTGTTTAAATGTGTCTTTTGGCTAAATCTTTGTCCGCAGAGCTCACAAGCAAAAGGCTTCTGTCCAGTGTGGACACTCATGTGTCTGTTTAAACTTGATTTTGAGCCAAATCTTTTTCCACAGTCATCACAACTAAATGATTTTAGTTCTTTCTGGACTTTCCTGCTTGAGTCTACATGTTTCCTCACTCCAACACATTTCTTACTAACCAAACAGCCTGAAGACCTGATTGCTGAATCACTGTTCACTCTCAAATGTTTCTGGAGAGACGATTTGTGGAGAAATTGTTTACCACACTTGGGGCACCCAAAGGATTTGTTGACAGTCTTAACATCTGACTCAGAAAGCCTTCTCTCATTCCAATCATCGTCTTTGTCTCCAGTTTCAGACCCAGAGTCTGACAGCTCAAAGTCTAGATTCAAATTATCATCCTCTTCATCATCATCATCTTTATTTATAAAAGCAGCTTACAGACATATCAGGCCAACAAGGTGCTGAACAAGACTAAAATAAGAAAATAGATAAAAACAAGTACATATAACCCCAAAAAGTCATAAAATACAAGAAAATTAAACTAACAACACTAACACCCAGAATTAAAAGCCAGGTTATAAAAAATGAGTCTTCAACGTCTTCTTAAAGCAGCATTCTGCAACTTTGCAGTTATATGGTCTCTGTCGCCCTCTAGAGGCTTGCTGCATAACGTCACAGTTGTAACATTAAATCTCTCTCTTGGGCATTCCAGGCATGTTTACATTCCTAATGTCAGGCAAAACAAAGAAAACAAACTTTTCCACCTCCACACATTGAATAAATAGCTTTCTCAGGACTGTATAACAAATGTATGCCCGAACAAACACAATAACCCTGGTGAAATAATTTATTACTATAGCCAGTAGCAGCACGGCTAGGTTAGAGCCCGTAGTTCATGCCGTTCTTTCTAAAAGAGCTCTCCAGCGAGGAAAAGACGGCCCAATAATAACTCTGGTCTTTGCTCTTGCTATATCACGTTCTGCTTTTCTTTTCCTAACTCTGCACCTCGTTTACATCAGTGAACAGCAGCAGGGAGAACGTAAGCTAGTGTTCATAAGCTAGCTAACACGTAACTTTAGTAAATACTTCTCTCTATGAGCCCAACCTAGGTGCTCTAAATCTTCCCACAAGTGGACTGGGCTTGAACTAGTTGAAGCCAGGCTAAACATCACAAAATACGACAACAAAAAAACAATTTCAGGCACTACTTTCCCCTTTATTTAGTACTTGTGTCGCTGACTGTTTACATGCTTTTGCCAAGCAATGTGGCGGATCCACGTGATTAGGTGACGTAGGTGCAAATGGTCAATAGTTTATTGTTTGCCCGTCACGTACCACTTTTATTGATCATTTATAGTTTATTGTAATGCTGTTTTCTAGTTTTGTATTTAAATGTTTTATTGTATTTCTGTTGTTCATTGTGTTTGTTTTTGTGTGGACTCTCATGTGTCTGTTTAAGCCTTGCTTAAGAGGAAATCTTTGTCCACAGAGCTCACAGGCAAACGGTTTCTGTCCTGTGTGGACGCTCATGTGATAGTTTACGCTTGTCTTTCGACTAAATCTTTGTCCACAGAGTTCACAGGCAAACGGTTTCTGTCCTGTGTGGACTCTCATGTGTCTGTTTAAACTTGACTTTTGAGTAAATCTTTGTCCACAGAGTTCACAGGCAAATGGTTTTAGTCCTGTGTGAACGCTCATGTGACTGTTTAAACTTGACTTTTGAGTAAATCTTTGTCCACAGAGTTCACAGGCAAACGGTTTCTGTCCTGTGTGGACGCTCATGTGACTGTTTAAATTTGACTTTTGAGTAAATCTTTGTCCACAGAGTTCACAGGCAAACGGTTTTAGTCCTGTGTGGACGCTCATGTGACTGTTTAAATTTGACTTTTGAGTAAATCTTTGTCCACAGAATTCACAGGCAAATGGTTTCCGTCCTGTGTGGATGCTCATGTGACAGTTTATATGCGTCTTTCGACTAAATCTTTGTCCACAAAGTCCACAGACAAACTGTTTCTGTCCTGTGTGGACTCTCATGTGACAGTTTAAACTTGACATTTGAGTAAATCTTTGTCCACAGAGTTCACAAGTAAACGGTTTCTCTTCTGTGTGGATGCTCATGTGACAGTTTACACTTGACTTTTGAGTAAATCTTTGTCCACAGAGTTCACAGGCAAATGGTTTATCTCTTGTGTGGACGCTCATGTGTCTTTTTAAATCTTTCTTTTGGCTAAATTTTTTGTCACATAGCTCACAAGCAAAAGGCTTCTGTCCCGTGTGAACACTCATGTGACTGTTTAAATGTGTCTTTTGGCTAAATCTTTGTCCGCAGAGTTTACAAGCAAAAGGCTTCTGTCCAGTGTGGACACTCATGTGTCTGTTTAAACTTGATTTTGAGCCTAATCTTTTTCCACAGTCATCACAACTAAATGATTTTAGTTCTTTCTGGACTTTCCTGCTTGAGTCTACATGTTGCTTCACTCCAACACATTTCTTACTAACCAAACAGCCTGAAGGCCTGATTGCTGAATCACTGTTCACTCTCAAATGTTTCTGGAGAGACGATTTGTGGAGAAATTGTTTACCACACTTGGGGCACCCAAAGGATTTGTTGACAGTCTTAACATCTTACTCAGAAAGCCTTCTCTCATTCCAATCATCGTCTTTGTCTCCAGTTCCAGACCCAGAGTCTGACAGCTCAAAGTCTAGATTCAAATTATCATCCTCTTCATCATCTCCACTAACTTCAGTCTCTGAAGAATCAGATGTCTGTTCATGAGGGTTCAGATCTGGGTTCCTGCTAGTTTCTGCTCCTCTACCAGTTTCTGTTGTCATCTGGTCAGCTGAGCTGCTGGTTGGAACATCTCTGTCTTCTATTTGCTGCTGATGAAGCTGTGAGAACAGAGGTTTCTCTTCATCATTTTCACTCTTTATAGAAACAGCAGTGAAAGGAAACCTGGCAGCATCAGTCTCCTCCTTCAAATGAAGCTGCTCTCCCTCCAGACTGGTCCAGAGTTCCTCCTGTTCCTCCTTGATGTGGAGGTGTTCTGGGTCCTGCTTGTCCACACCAGCGCTCTGTTCTTCTTCTTTAACCAGAACCACCTGTTGAAAATCTGTAGGAAACATAGAAACACACGATGACGTCACTTTATTTTCACACATATGTGGGGAACCAGTTAATGTTAATGGGCTAGAGAACGTGACCCCCCCATTTGAATATTTTGTGTAATTATTTTTATTTTGTTTGTAAAAGAAAAAGCTGAGTTTGTTTACAGTTTAGCTCAGGTTGTTTATGGGAACGTATATTGATAATTGTGGAACTCGTGCTAAAGGGGAATTATAATCAGGAATCCATAAAATTTTGTTACTGTCCTTATTTTGTCTATTTGTGCAGCCTACAATGCTGCATGTGTTAACCATGCTGATAAATTTCATGTTGCCACTATTTAGCTATGTGAATTGACAACTGACAGGAAGGTGCCGGCATCTTGCCCTCCAGCCAGAAGCTGGGGGCAGGGGCTTGTGTGTGTGACGTCATGTGTCAAGGGGTCTATGGTTTAATTTCTTTTTACCTGTCCTATCCTGGCAGTTGAAGCCTTTATTGTGTTACCCCTACTTCACACTGGAAGCATCCGTGTTGTGGAACGGCAGTGGAATGGTTTACTCGCGAGTTTCACTGAGTGCCAATACACATCTGGAGAATCTCAGCCGCAAAGCGGCTTCTCTGCCTTCCTTACTGTACTCACGAGATCACAAGATCCCTCGAGACTTCAAAAGTCACGGTTTGTTTATGCCATCCATAATGTCTATGATGCCAACCGCCATTAAACCAAAAAGAAGGTACTCATGTTCGATATCAATGTTTGATGTCATATATGATGTTGTTCCTCTCCACTGCCAGCATTACTTTTTAAAGCACAGATCGAATTCCGTAGTACAGATTAAGTGCTGGTTCAAGTGATATGAAACAGTGCCTTGTTTCGTTACCCGTCCTTCATAATGAGAACTTGGGAAACAGCTATTTGCTAAGATAGACAGCAGTGCTGGTGCAAGAGCGTAATGTCGTCAGTCGCTGCGGGCTAGCTGTAAACAGAGCAAGCAGCAGGCAGAGAGGAAGCGCTCTAAAGTTTGGGTGCACTTCACTGCATGGGATGGGTAACTGGGTGATGATGAAACCATCGACAACGATCTAAGAGAGGCATCACCGTCTTAATCTGCTCCAGCAGGTAAATAAACTGTTTAAGATAACGTTAGCTTGATATTTTAGCTCCCGTTCCGCTAATGGTGCGTTCGCTGTCTGCTTGGAACTCGGAAATTCCGACTAGGTTTTTCAAATTTTTGTTTTTATTTTAGTTAACAAGAATGTTTTTTTTTCTAGTTTTTGTTATTTGGTGGACTCTTATGCCCTGTGTAAAGTAGTAAAAATGGTAATCGGCCTGTATCTGAAGTAGCGCCTTCTAGAGTCCTAAAGCCCCCCAAGGCGCTTTACATCACAATAAGTCATTCATGCACACAGACACACCCTGGTGGTGATCAGTTGCAATGTAGCCACAGCGTCCCTGGAGCACAGTCACGGCAAGGCTGCAGAGCACAGGCACCACCGGTCCTTCTGACCACCACCAGCAGGCAAGGAGGGTTGAGTGTCTTGCCCAAGAACACAACAAAAACGACAGACTGAGAGGGGATTGAACTTGCAACCTCCCGATTACAGGGCAGACACTTAACTCCTCTGCTGCCTTTGCCCTTAGTGATTAATAAATAAACCAGAACTGTAGCTCGAGGTCATAGTAAAAATACCGCTGTAGACCTCTGTGTCTATTAGAAAAGGTCTCAGGAATTTATAGAGGGTTTTCACGGCGCGTCATCGCCGTGTCATCAACCCGGAAGACGCCATATTGGCGATACTGGAGTAAACAAAGCCAAAGCAATCCAGCAGATAAGTGAATTAGTAATAGCAGCAGCTCTTAACTAATTTTGTAGTGTGATGATTATAATATAATTCATATCAAGCTATTGGCTATTGACTTCATATAATCACATTGCTACAGCAGCAACACAGTTGCTGTAGAGCTAAAATTAAGTGCGGTATTTCTTATTGTATTACAGGCAAACGGTCTGAACTTTATCAAAAGGATGACCCAGATTGGGTGCCATCTGAGTGCTATTACTAATTCACTTACCTGACAAGAAATGGGCCGAACAAATTCTGATGTTTTCACCAGAGTTTTGCCTCGTATATCCTGGTTTAGCTTTGCTAGCCACTTGCGCCTCCTTTCTTCTGATAACTTTTGGCATTGTTCTCCCTGATTTTTAATAACTTTTCTGACCGATTCGTACAGCCTATAACACGGCAATAATTCACCATTTTCTTCCATTCGAAGTTTGGAATGTACTGGATTGCATCGGTTTTACCTCCAGTATCGCCAATATGCAGTACGGCCGAGCTCAAATCATGGCGGTGGCTGCCAGTCACGGACAGCCACGATAACAACCAGCAGCAGCCGCGAACAGGCAGCTACAGCCACCTCATTTCCGGCGGCAGTCATGGACAGCCACGATGACAGCCAGCAACAGCCACGTCATTTCCGGCGGCAGTCACGGACAGCCATGATAACAGCCAGCAGCAGCCAGCTACAGCCACGTCATTTCCGGCGGCAGTCACGGACAGCCACAATAACAGCCAGCTACAGCCACGTCATTTCCGGCAGCAGTCACGGACAGCCACGATAACAGCCAGCAGCAGCCAGCTACAGCCACGTCATTTCCGGCGGCAGTCACGGACAGCCACAATAACAGCCAGCTACAGGCCTTTGATAATTTGAGAATCTTTGAAGACCTTTGAGCTAATTATCAAATGTATGAATGTGGATATTCTCTGTGCCTTGCAATCTAATGTTCAAGTATTGGATGTGTAGATGTATGTCTTAAAGTCTGAAAGTTTGGAAATGTTCAATAAAAAAAAAAAAAATAATAATAATAATAAAAACAGCCAGCTACAGCCACGTCATTTCCGGCGGCAGTCACGGACAGCCACGAGATTTAGACCAGAAATTGCTTGCAACCGGTTGATTGTTAATTTTTCCTAGAGTTTCTACTTTAATTCCTGTGTCAGCCTCATTTTTTAACATCATTAAATCCGAAGTACTGATATTGAATATGAAGTCACACGTTTTGGCAACATAACCACATAAAGACACAAATAAAACATAAATAAACTCTCCTTGCAAGGTTGCAAACGTAGTCTGTGGTAATTCTAGTTATGTAAATAAAATTGTTAAATTAAACTCATAATAATAAAATCTCGTTGCAAATCTCGTGGCTGTCCGTGGCTGGCGTTGAAAATCCCGTGGCAGTCCGTGACTGCCGCCGGAAATGACGTGGCTGTAGCTGGCTGTTGCCATAGACATTGATAGACCCCTCGCGACCGCTATTGCCTATGGGCGCTGACGAGCGGTGGCGCCGGCATCTTGGATCGGTCGCGCCCCCCCTCCATTTGCGGAGACATTGAAGTGTCAGCATGTTATATCAACCATAACTCCTTGAATACTGAACCGATTTTGATGCGGTTTTTTTCACTGTAAACTTCACACATGTAGCTCTGATACAGGACTCATATTTGAGCGTTTTTAATACATAATGGGTTTGCTGTGGGTACATATGGGATTCTTATCCACTGCCTAGTGACAAAACCTATAGAAAAAAAGAATCAAACACACAAAAATCACAGTCAAACAATGAGAATCAAAATAATTCAAAAAGGACTATATACCAAGTGTGAGATCTGTGGTAGGTATTTATAAAAAACACACTTAATATATGAAAGAGAAGCAGAAAGTACTACTCAGCCATTTTAATAAACAATTAATATATACAATATAATTCTTATAGATAACAATTTAAATAAATGAGTGTTTCATATACATATAGTACCAATATAACTCAAAGAGAGGGTGAGAGAGACAACAACTAAAACAAAGTCTGAATGACAAGAAATCGACAAACCATCTGTCAGAACTGACTGCATAGTGATATTCTGGTTCTGTTGTATATTTGTGTGTAGCTGAACCTATAACGCTCCACACGTGAGAATAAAACTGTAAGGCTTGTTTTCAATACTCAGACATCAATTCTGATTACTTTAAAGGCCAAACAGCACACGGGGAGAAAGAGAGAGAGAAAAAGAACTAACTGCTTAATGCAGTTAATTTTATTTATTTTTGTCTTAATTTATCTGTTACTTGTGTTGAGAATGTTTTAAAATAGTAATTGAAAGCTTTACATGAGCTAAAACCCCTGGAAGAGGACTGCTTTGTAGAACTTTTATCTGGAGCTCCCCTTCTGCAGTTCAAGAGAGGTGAGTTTGGCCACATGGCGCTGCCTTCTCTTCAGAACCACAGACTTAACCAATGAGATCAAGTCTGACGGCCGTGGCATCCAACATGACAGCTACACATTTGTGTTTAGTTTGGTTTTTCTGGCCCAGCCCAGCCTCATCATCCACCAATCAGCCTCCTGTAAAGGAATAGAAACATATTTAATATATTTGCATAGGTAATTTTCAAGTGAACAAATTTTAAGCGTGTAGCGTGTGGATATTTCCACATTGTGGGGACATTTGGCTGGGCATCACAGTGACAAAATACCCTAAAACATGGTTTTAGACATATGGCGTGAATACGCTTTTGGTTTAGGTTAGGGTTAGTGTTATGATGTTTAAATACATCATCAGGCTGAGGTTAGTCTCTGGGAGGTCACAGACAGGCTCTCTTTGGCTCTTCTGGATGTAGTTCTGCACTTTTCTGCTTAAAACAAACAAGCATAATGTTTGACAATAATATACTGTTTATAGTACACATCTGTGGTTCTCAGTTTACATCAGAGGGCCTCTGGTGCTGTGAAAACTCTGGGGCACCTAGACATGATTCTTAGGACGTTTATTAAAATAAATTAATTTTTGACAAATATTATCAAGACAAGGTATGTAGGGGGGATAAGTATTACACTCTGCCTTGTGATTGATAAAAGGATATGTACATTTATGAATGCTGATGGCCTTATGATACACTTACTGTTTGAAGGAGAACCAGGAAGCTGAAGATGAAACAAACTCCATCTGAAACAGCCCAGTTCTAATCATAATAAATCAGCTGCAGGAAGCCTCACACTTCTTCCTCACATCTTTTGTGGGCAAACCTAGAAAACAAAAGCATGCAATTTGCAGATTAGTGTCTACCAATATTGTACAAAGGAGGTCAATGCTATTTTCATCTTGTGTTATTACTACTATTCTGTTTACTTCTTCTTTAAGATTTCTTAGAACCTTTCTTTAACCTAAAATCTGCATTTCTATTGATAATGAACTAAAACT
>SSNS01001287.1:0-17096 GCA_006937985.1 Aphyosemion australe | reverse complement strand
TTCCATGAAGGACTGTTATTGTGAGGCAGAGAGCCTTCTGGCCTCTCTGTAGAGGAATTGCTGTTGCTGACCGGCTGTGGGTAGCCGTGTTCCTGTCCGACATTCCGAGAAGATGAAATGGTGGTGTCATTTCCAAAGAACCCATTTACCTCCCAGTTTACCTCTAATCGAGAGATTTTATTCTCAATAACTGTGATTTTCTCAAGAAGTTTTTGGAAATCTTCTGTAGAAAAGGAAGGCATAGTGCTGGGTCCACGCAGTCAAGTCCCTGAAGATCAAACACGTGGCAAAAAAGGGCTGAAGTAAACTCCTCTGTCAGTTTAGTAAAGAAATCCCAGCAATTTTAAAGAGTCCAGCGGTCAATGAGCAGAAAAATACTTTGGAAGAAAGACGGGGAAAAAAGGAAAATTGTAAAAAATGCAAAATAAGCAGGAGCTAAGCAGGAGCGAAGAGAGAAGCGTCTGCACTGTAGCGAGGCAAGATAAGAGAATTGTCTGAATTATTTCTTTTAGTCATTATGCTGCACATAGATGGAATCAGCTTCCTTATGACCTCAAACAGGCCCCAACTCTAGTAACTTTTAAATTAAAATTAAAAGCCTTCATGTATTCATTAGCCTATGATTGAATGTTTCTTATGCTGCTCCTTCTGCACTGTTTACTGCTAAACTTTTTTGACTATGCCTTTTATCTAATTGTCTGAATTATTTCTTTGTGTATTTTGATTAATGCTTTTGTTGCTCCTGCTCTGTAAAGCACATTGAATTGCCTCCATGTTTGAAATGTGCTATACAAATAAAGCTGCCTTGCCTTGCCTTGCCTAAACCTGCAATCTGTGTCCTTCTACAATGTCCAACATAGATATGAATCTAAAGTTTTAGCTCTTTTCTGTTTTTGGTTTAAATGATCTGAATTAAATGTGAAGAATGATGGGAAAATATAGATTGATCAACTCCAAGCTAGTTTTTTTAGCTGCTTGTTGATCCAACATCCAGTCTTTAAACATTTAGGCAAAATGCTGAAAGGGAAAAAAGCACAGCTTTACACGTATGATGTAAAAAATATGAGACAAAGAAATCAGGTTTCCTACAAAAACGTGGCTTGTTGTTCTGAAAACTCTCAGAACAAAAATGTAATCCTTAACATTTTGAGTTTCTCTTACTAAATAGAACTTCTACAAATAAATCACAGTGTAGCCATAGAAACACTACTTGATATATATGTGTGTGTGTGGGTGTGGGGTGTGCGTGTGCCTGCTCTGTCTTCTCAATCCCCAGTGAGTCGTAGCGGATGGCTGCTCATACTGAGCCAGGATCCTCTGGAGGTTTCTTCGTGTTAAAAGGGAGTTTTCCTTCCCACTGTCGCTACATGCTTGCTTAGTATGAGGATTGTATCAACACACAGTCAGTGTCTTGATGCAATCTGCTGGGTTCCTTATATAGGAAACTTTTTTACTGATTGGCTTAATGAACTGAACTGTATTGGAATGCTTACTTTGTGAAGTGCCTTGAGACGACTCTTGCTGTGATTTGGCGCTATATAAATAAACTGAATTGAATTGAATATAAAGTCTTTCAATTAACCTTTTAAATGGAACTCGCTGAAATGGTTTCAAATGTCAAGTTTGAACGCCATAAAAATATTGTTTGATAAATCAAGAGTTTATCTGATTTAGAAAAATGTCGTCCAGAAAGTTAACATTTGGATTAGAGGCTGTTAAATCAATTTGCTCTGATGTGGGGCAGCAATGTGTGATGACGGGTATTTGTGGTCATAATGTTGCTGTGCTGCGTTTCCATGACAATGATGTCAACAGGTGATTGATGAATGTGCAAACGCACCAGTCAGTGTGTCTGTGCCTTCCAGCTGACGCCTTGTAATGACGTAAAGGGTTCATTATCCTTAATAGAAAAATAGTTTTTGCATTTTTGTGTGTGTGTGTGTGGGTGGGTGGTGTCAAACTATGTTGTGAACAGTCAAAGCGCTAAAATTAAGTCAATCATTTTTATATTGACATGTAGTTGATGCATATAATAAAAATGTTTACTGCAAATTTAAAAATCTACACTTATATATTTGAACCTTTTTTAAGTTAAAGAAAAACAATGACCATTTTAATTATTTGGATCCTTTGCTCAGTTAGGGCAATAAGGATTTATTATTATGGCGTAGGGAGAGGAAGACTCAGAACACACTGGAGGGTCTATGTTTCTCGGCTAGCCTGGGAACGCCTTAAGATTCCGCCAGAGTAGCTGGGGAGAGGGAAGTCTGGGCCTCTCAACTGCAGTTTTCTGGCTTAAAGTATTGCCAACCTTCGTTAGCTCCGGTTAGCTCAGTTAGCTCATAGCTATTGGCTCAGAGTTCAATGGATGTCAATCATCTGCCCCACACTCACCGTCCTGCTCTCAGCTCCATTTTCTCATTTTCCGGGAGTGACGAGATGGCGGTGGTGGGAACTGCCATAGATATCATATATATTGCAAGATGCCTTACCCGCGCTGTTCGTCAATTGGACGAACGTCCCTACGCGGCGGCCATTTTACTTCGAACAGCTGCCCCCTTTCATAACATTGGTGTCAATCGTGCATGTACTATTTAAATAACTCTAACTTGCTCAATTTTCAACCAATATTGAAATGGTTTGATTTGTTATAAACACTAGAGATGTGGCTGTGAAATATGATGGATTTGGACCGTTAATTTAAAAATGTGCAAGTATGTCCTTTCAAGCCTATGTGTTATAAGGTTTGTAATATAGCAACCCGCTTGTAAATCCGTTAATATTTCATCAAGTTAAGAGTGTTTTTGTTTAAGTTGTTCACTCACCTTCCATCTGCTAACATTGAGAGTGGAGATTCTGCTGTCTGAAGTAAGATGGCCGCCGTGTCGACATTCAGTTATACATACTCCCAGAGGGAGTAGGAAATCCAGTGAGTGACCAGCCTAGGCATGCTAATCGCTAGCCTCTCCGATGCTATCGCCAGCCTCTCCAATGCTATCGCCAGCCTATCCATGCTAATAGACAGTAGAAGGGGCTCTTTCTCAGTAACCAGCACGAGCCTCTAAGTTACCGGCGCCGACCTATCATTAATCAAATCAGTAGCTTGCTTCAGAATACATATAGCTTCCTACGGCAGGGAAGTTGGCTTAATTTTGGCCCCCATACCATGCCATACAATTCAGCTATTTAAATTAGCCTGGACTGTTAGGTCAAGCTTGTCCTAAAACATATACTTTGCTGTCATAAGTAAATACGTGGTATAAAAACAAGCCAAATGTTTTTCCTTAAAGTAATATTTAAATAAGGGGTTGGAATTTAATTCGTTAATTACAATTAATTTAAAAAAGACAAAAAAAAAAAACGCTTTAAAAACCTACTCCTTTGAGCCCAGAAAAGTTTAGCATCACAATGTATGCCCTGTATATCAATAAGATTCATCAAGCTGCACTTCTAATAAGACTGCAGAGCCTGGGCTACAAGATACCATATAGCTTTTTTACATGCTCCAAACACAACTAAAACTACAATTAAATAAACCAAGACACATCGCTCTTCATGAAGACAAAGATCAACTATTTTACCGTTATGTTTTGTAGTTGGTAGAAAGCAGGCAGTAACTTTATCCATATGAACTTTATTACAGTGGGAGGGACAAGCATACACACAGCATTCATCTTGTAACCCTGAGCAGAACTTCCCCTGAACTCTACACTACACCTCTATTTATATTAGCAGTGCTCTGCTGCCTCCTAGTGTTCAGTTCAGGACACAACATTTACAATGTTGCATGTTTATTTACACTTTATCAATAACACAAATACTAATATTTACACATCCCAACAAATCCCCACAATGCCTACCTTTATAATGAGACCAAAGTAATCAAATAGACCTTGTAGTTACAGAAATAGACTCATTAAAGTGTGGGTATGTCATCTGTGCCTCACTGACATTATTTTTGATTTAAAAAATTGCTTGGGTGCAAAACGCGATTAAGCAAGATTAATTAATTACAAAGCCTGTAATTAGATTAATTTTTAATCGAGTTCCACCCCTAATTTAAATAAAACCAATTTAGCAGGAGCTTGCCATTGTTATTTACTTCCCAAAACATTCTGGGTAGTGACGTCACATGGTTGCACAGCTTATCTGGTTCACACGGCTGACATTGCAGCGCACAATGAAAGCGGCTTTGGTTCAGCTTTTCCATTTTGAACCTGTAAGACAAGGGGGTAGCAACTAAGAAAGTATCCAGGGATAACCAGGGAAGAACAAATCAATTGCTGGAATAACCTGGCCATTCAGTAGATTCAGGTAGTCAGCTGACCTCATTCTTGGAGCACATCCTGTTGCTGAACCTAGACCTGACCAACTGCAGCAACCCCAGATCATAGCCCCGCCCCCACAGGCTTGTACAGTAGGCGCTAGGCATGATGGGTGCATCACTTCATCTGCCTCTCTTCTTACCCTGATGCACCCATCGCTCTGGAACAGGGTCCATCTGGACATTCTTCCATTGCTTCAGAGTCCAATCTTTGTGCTTCCTAGCAAATTTAGGCCTTTTTTTCTGGTTTGCCTCACTGATTAGTGGTTTTCTTACTGCTACACAGCTTTTCAGTCCCAGTTCCTTGAGTTCCTTTTACATTGTGCATGTGGAAATGCTCTTACTTCACTATTAAACATAGCCCTGAGTTCTACTGTATTTCTTTAGTTTGATTTCACCAAACGTTTAAGTGACTACTGATCACAATCATTCAGAATTTTTTCTGGTCCCATTTCGTCCTCAAAGACAATGGGTTGCCACTGTCCTTCCAGTTTTTAATAATGTGTTGAACAGTTCTTAACCCAATTTTAGAAGTTGCAGTGTGTCAAAAATAGTAGAACATTTGGTACAAAAATCTCCAAAAATCCTCCAACTTCAACTGTGATTGTGTAAAAAGCATAAAAGATAAAACACCAGTTCAGCCATGTAAGGCCCAACTTTCTTCAACTCTGAATGATATTTCTACTGACGTCTGCCTGAGCTTTAGTTATTTTTTTTACCTGCAGAGCATGAAAAGATGAAAAGTGTGACTGAAATTAAAACAAAAAAGCATCTAGAGTTCTTCATGCTTAAGCTTTTTGTACCCTCATGAGTTAAGTCACATTTCAGGGTTATTGCTTTCGGATCCAGCAGATGCGTAAAGTAACTGCACTTTAATTATTGTGATGCAGTGAACAGTCCTGGAGAGGCAACAGTAATAAATCTGACAAACGAAGCCACGAAACAGCTTTCCAGCATTCCAAATGAACAAAAGCTACATGAAGGTAATTGTGTGATCACAGCGTAACTGAGAGCATTCTTCAATAATTACTTTAACAGTCACCATTAAAATAATTACAGTAGCTTTTTTGTACTTAGAGTAAAACATTTTTTCTAATCACCTAGAGATACCGATCCTGCAGGAGGAAATGTAACCAAACTGAATTCTTATTTTGCATGAAAACATAGAAATTAATGCAGATGTTTTATGTCTGCCTTCATCATTTTGAACTTGAGCTAAAATAGAACAGTCGCAAAAACACGATCTTTTTGGACGTTTTTAGTAACTGCAATAATTTCATTCCAAGATACAAAAATGTCTATAAAATTTTTTATTTGTCATTGAAATTGAATTGCTGTTTTTCAAAGTTTTTTAAGCTGTAAAGTCCAAGAAATGTGCCCTCCCCCCCAAAAGAAATATATATGTGTGTGTGTGTGTGTGTATATGTGTGTGTATGTATGTAAATGAAATAATAAACATTAGACCCAATTTAATGCTTTGGTGAGTTAGCAGGGAGTTGATGAACAGGTGGTCACATAAACCTTCCAGCTTTGGAAACCTGTCACTTGTGTGACCATAAGGGAAAACAAAATAACAGAAAAAAAAAAAAAACAAGAAAACACATTAATTAACACAAATCTTTTAAAGTTAAACCTCTCATGAAATGGTTTCTGGTACATTAAAAATGTACAATATGGATAAACAAAACAAAATAAACCAATCTAGTACCTTTAATATTTCTTTGTAGTTCATGACAAAATGAATGCTGATAAACTAAGAGGTGTGTTTATTTTTTTTGAAGATACTTAAGCAAAAAGTCAGTATAATGAGGCCAGGTAATTATCTGACCCATCCCAAACACTAAAGCACACCCAGTAAAATCACTCATCCATCCAGTATAAAAAGTGGAGTCAACATTTTGGCACCTGATATTAGTTTCAACGAGACTGCAGTGATGGCGTTGACATTTATTCTGATTCTCATCCTGGGGCTCTCCAGCTCAGGTAAATTACTTTTTCTAATGACATTTTAAAATGAAATTAATACAAAACTAATTTTACAAGCATTTAACTGATGAAATTAAAAAAATACTTATTTGGTAAAGTAAAATAATCTTTTGAAGAGCAAGGGACTTAAAGACCCTTGTGGAACCCCAAAAATTACAGGTTAAAATTTTGTTTTTTGTGTTTGTCCGCCTCCTTGTAGCCGCAGCACTGACTTGTATGGCCTGTACAGATCAGAAGTGTGCAACGACATCACAAAAAAAATGTGACTTAGAGACAATGTGCCTTACTGCTTCAATTCAAGGTACTTTTTATGTTATAAAATACTTTAGGCAATTTTGCTATTTTCTTGTTTGTTTGTTTAACAATAATAACAAACTGCCCCTGGACTCTACAGCTACTTCATCAGGAACTACAGTAAATAAAATCTACAGAGATTGTGCACCATCCTTCCTGTGTCAACAGTCAGGCATTCAGATATTTTCAGCCAACTTGGGTTTTTCAAGGGTTCATGCATCTGTGAAGTGCTGCGACGATGACAACTGCAACTCACAAATTCTTCCCAGTAAGTGTAAATATATATAAGGTTACACATTTCTGAAATCTGTATTTATTGGGGAAAAAAGTGAATAAAAACTTATTTTCTTGCATTTTAGTGCCTGGATCTCAGTCACCAAACAAACTGCGGTGTATCATTTGTGACCCCAAAACTTCCAGATGCAACTCAACAGTTTCATGTTTAGGAGAGGAAAACAACTGCTTGACAGCCACAGGTTTGTTTTCATGTTAACAGGATAAACAAGTCCCAACTTTATATTCTCACTTTGGTGAGGAACAAATTTAAAATCACTGTGTAGAAATAGGAAACAAAAACCTGAATGCTGTGAAATCCAAAGGGGTTTGATTGAAGGCAACTGGACTTCTTTGGTTTCTTGAAGACCTTTTGCTTCTCATCCAAGGAGCTTTGTCATTTCTGACTGGAATATGGGAGAGTCAAGCCTATACACTGTAGCTATCTATTGTTGCTTAACCAGCTGAAACTACTTATGAATACCCCATCCTCCCTATCACCTGAGGAGTTGTTAGGCTCTATTGTGTGGAAATGGTTGTTTTGATTAGATGCAGGAGGGTGTGACCTGGGCTGAAACTGTTTTGGAATTGGGTTTAACGCTGCATTGTATGCTGGAAAGGTGAAACCTGAGGCCTCCTCCTCTGTTCAATGTTGGTCATTCCCGTTTGACATAGATAGCTTCCTTCACTCCTCTCTCAAACCATCTATATTCTCTGTCCAGAAAAAGTACTTTGTCATCTTCAAAATAATGCCACTGTTGTTCAGGTGTAAGTGGACTGCAGACTCTTGACCAGAAGAGGTGGCTCTCCTGTGTTGGGCCATGTGCAGTTGTTTAGTTTCTCCTATGTAAAGGTCTGGACAGTCCTCAGTGCGTTAGACTGCATAAACGACGCCACTGAGCTTCTGTTTGGGTGTCTTGTCTTTGGATGAACCAATTTCTGTCTGGGGGTGTTGTTGGGTTTAATGTTAACTGGGATGTTGTGTTTGTTTCAAGAAAATAAGGATTTTTGATGAAAATGATCTTTTATCACAGTGCAAATGGGATCTACAACTTACCCAGTGAGTGGCTGTGTGACTGAAAATACATGTTTAGCAGCAAAAATCCTGCACAGTCTACCATTCATGGAACAAGTTGGGAACATCACCAGTGGACCAAGCTGTTGTGAACAAACTGGGTGTAACCAGCAAAATACAACTGAAGAACCAAATACAACAATCGAAAAAAAAGCCACAACTGCCGCACCAGCAACTGAAGAGCCTACCACAAGAACTAAAGCACCAACGACGAAAGCTGAAGAGAGAGCAAAACCAATAATAGGACCAGCAATTGAAATGTCAATATCAAAATGTCATGGACCAAACACCACAACTAAGGACCTAATCACCACAACTGAAGTGCCAAAAACAACAAGTGAAGCATCAACCACAAAAACCAATGCACCAGCCAGTACAATCGATGCACAAACATCAATTGATGGAGCAATCACCACAACTGAAACAACTCCCGCAACTACTGAAATACCAACAACGATAACTGAAGTGCCAAAAACAACCACTGATGCACCAGCCACTACAACTAATATACCAACAGCTTCTGGAAAATCTATCACAACAACTGAAGCACCAACAACCACCAAAATATCAGAAACCAAAATTCAAGGAATAACAACCACAACTAAGAAACCAACTACCACACCTGCAGTACCAACAACAGCAACAACCAATGCACCAGCCAGTACAACCGATGTACAAACAACTGAGGAAGCAACCACCATGACTAATGCAACAAGCACTACAACTGAAACAAGTCCCACAATGAGTGAAAAGCCTACCACCAGAACTAAAGCACCAACCACAACAACTGAAGCGAGAGCAAAACCAACTAAAGGACCAGCAACTGAAATGTCAATAACCAAATGTCTTGGACCAAACACCACAACTAAGGACCTAATCACCACAACTGAAGTGCAAAAAACAACAACTGATGCATCAACCACAAAAACCAATGCACCAGCCAGTACAACTAATAAACCAACAACTTCTGGAAAATCTACCACCACAAATGATGCATCAAATACCACTAAAACATTAGAAATCAAAATACAAGGTATAACCAACACAACCAAGAAACCAAGCACCACACCTGCAGTACCAACAACAACAACCAATGCACCAGCCAGTACAACCGATGCACAAACAACTGACGAAGCAACCGCCATGACTAATGCAACAAGCACCAAAGCTAAAACAACTCCCACAACTGAATCAGCAACTAACACTTCCAAAACACCAATCACCACAACTGAAACAACTTTCACAAAAATTAAAGCAGCAACCACAACAACTGAAATGCCAACAAAAACAACCACTGATGCACCAGCCACTACAACTAACATACCAACAATGTCTGGAAAATCTACCACCACAACTGATGCATCAAACACCACTAAAACATTAGAAACCAAAATTCAAGGTATAACCAACACAACTAAGAAACCAAGCACCACACCTGCAGTACCAAAAACAAAAACCAATGCACCAGCCAGTACATCCGATGTACAAACAACTGACGAAGCAAACACCATGACTAATGCAACAAGCACCAAAGCTAAAACAACTCCCACAACTGAATCAGCAACTAACACTAATAAAACACCAATCACCACAACTGAAACAACTTCCACAAAAATTAAAGCAGCAACCACAACTGAAATGCCAACAACGACAACCACTGATGCACCAGCCACTACAACTAACATACCAACAATGTCTGGAAAATCTACCACCACAACTGATGCATCAAACACCACTAAAACATTAGAAACCAAAATTCAAGGTATAACCAACACAACTAAGAAACCAAGCACCACACCTGCAGTACCAACAACAACAACCAATGCACCAGCCAGTACAACCGATGCACAAACAACTGACGAAGCAAACACCATGACTAATGCAACAAGCACCAAAGCTAAAACAACTCCCACAACTGAATCAGCAACTAACACTAATAAAACACCAATCACCACAACTGAAACAACTTCCACAAAAATTAAAGCAGCAACCACAACTGAAATGCCAACAACGATAACTGAAGTGCCAAAAACAACCACTGATGCACCAGCCACTACAACTAATATACCAACAACTTCTAGAAAATTTACCACCACAACTGATGCATCAAACACCACTAAAACATTAGAAACCAAAATTCAAGGTATAACCAACACGACTAAGAAACCAAGCACCACACCTGCAGTACCAACAACAACAACCAATGCACCAGCCAGTACAACCGATGCACAAACAACAACTGAGGAAGCAATCGCCATGACTAAAGCAACAAGCACCAAAGCTAAAACAACTCCCACAACTGAATCAGCAACTAACACTTCCAAAACACCAATCACCACAACTGAAACAACTTCCACAAAAATTAAAGCAGCAACCACAACAACTGAAATGCCAACAAAAACAACCACTGATGCACCAGCCACTACAACTAACATACCAACAATGTCTGGAAAATCTACCACCACAACTGATGCATCAAACACCACTAAAACATTAGAAACCAAAATTCAAGATATAACCAACACAACTAAGAAACCAAGCACCACACCTGCAGTACCAAAAACAAAGACCAATGCACCAGGCAGTACATCCGATGTACAAACAACAACTGAAAAAGCAACCACCATGACTAATGCAACAAGCACCACAGCTGAAACAACTCCCACAATGACTGAAAAGCCTACCACCAGAACTAAAGCACCAACCACCACAACTGAAGCGAGGGCAAAACTGACTAAAGGACCAGCAACTGAAATGTCAATAACCAAATGTCTTGGACCAAACACCACAACTAAGGACCTAATCACCACAACTGAAGTGCAAAAAACAACAACTGATGCATCAACCACAAAAACCAATGCACCAGCCAGTACAACTAATAAACCAACAACTTCTGGAAAATCTTCCACCACAAATGATGCGTCAAACACCACTAAAACATTAGAAACCAAAATTCAAGGTATAACCAACACAACCAAGAAACCAAGCACCACACCTGCAGTACCAACAACAAAAACCAATGCACCAGCTAGTACAACTAATAAACCAACAACTTCTGGAAAATCTTCCACCACAAATGATGCGTCAAACACCACTAAAACATTAGAAACCAAAATTCAAGGTATAACCAACACAACCAAGAAACCAAGCACCACACCTGCAGTACCAAAAACAAAAACCAATGCACCAGCCAGTACAACCGATGCACAAACAACAACTGGGAAAATCTTCCACCACAAATGATGCGTCAAACACCACTAAAACATTAGAAACCAAAATTCAAGGTATAACCAACACAACCAAGAAACCAAGCACCACACCTGCAGTACCAACAACAAAAACCAATGCACCAGCTAGTACAACTAATAAACCAACAACTTCTGGAAAATCTTCCACCACAAATGATGCGTCAAACACCACTAAAACATTAGAAACCAAAATTCAAGGTATAACCAACACAACCAAGAAACCAAGCACCACACCTGCAGTACCAACAACAAAAACCAATGCACCAGCTAGTACAACTAATAAACCAACAACTTCTGGAAAATCTTCCACCACAAATGATGCGTCAAACACCACTAAAACATTAGAAACCAAAATTCAAGGTATAACCAACACAACCAAGAAACCAAGCACCACACCTGCAGTACCAAAAACAAAAACCAATGCACCAGCCAGTACAACCGATGCACAAACAACAACTGAGGAAGCAACCGCCATGACTAATGCAACAAGCACCACAGCTAAAACAACTCCCACAACTGAATCAGCAACTAACACTTCCAAAACACCAATCACCACAACTGAAACAACTTTCACAAAAATTAAAGCAGCAACCACAACAACTGAAATGCCAACAAAAACAACCACTGATGCACCAGCCACTACAACTAACATACCAACAATGTCTGGAAAATCTACCACCACAACTGATGCATCAAACACCACTAAAACATTAGAAACCAAAATTCAAGGTATAACCAACACAACTAAGAAACCAAGCACCACACCTGCAGTACCAAAAACAAAAACCAATGCACCAGCCAGTACATCCGATGTACAAACAACAACTGAGGAAGCAACCACCATGACTAATGCAACAAGCACCACAGCTGAAACAAGTCCCACAACGACTGAAAAGCCTACCACCAGAACTAAAGCACCAACCACAGCAACTGAAGCGAGAGCAAAATCGACTAAAGGACCAGCAACTGAAATGTCAATAACCAAATGTCTTGGACCAAACACCACAACTAAGGACCTAATCACCACAACTGAAGTGCAAAAAACAACAACTGATGCATCAACCTCAAAAACCAATGCACCAGCCAGTACAACTAATAAACCAACAACCTCTGGAAAATCTACCACCACAAATGATGCATCAAATACCACTAAAACATTAGAAACCAAAATTCAAGGTATAACCAACACAACCAAGAAACCAAGCACCACACCTGCAGTACCAAAAACGAAAACCAATGCACCAGGCAATACATCCGATGTACAAACAACAACTGAGGAAGCAACCACCATGACTAATGCAACAAGCACCACAGCTGAAACAAGTCCCACAACGACTGAAAAGCCTACCACCAGAACTAAAGCACCAACCACAGCAACTGAAGCGAGAGCAAAATCGACTAAAGGACCAGCAACTGAAATGTCAATAACCAAATGTCTTGGACCAAACACCACAACTAAGGACCTAATCACCACAACTGAAGTGCAAAAAACAACAACTGATGCATCAACCACAAAAACCAATGCACCAGCCAGTACAACTAATAAACCAACAACTTCTGGAAAATCTACCACCACAAATGATGCATCAAACACCACTAAAACATTAGAAACCAAAATTCAAGGTATAACCAACACGACTAAGAAACCAAGCACCACACCTGCAGTACCAACAACAACCAATGCACCAGCCAGTACAATCGATGCGCAAACAACAACTGAGGAAGCAACCGCCATGACTAATGCAACAAGCACCAAAGCTAAAACAACTCCCACAACTGAATCAGCAACTAACACTTCCAAAACACCAATCACCACAACTGAAACAACTTTCACAAAAATTAAAGCAGCAACCACAACAACTGAAATGCCAACAAAAACAACCACTGATGCACCAGCCACTACAACTAACATACCAACAATGTCTGGAAAATCTACCACCACAACTGATGCATCAAACACCACTAAAACATTAGAAACCAAAATTCAAGGTATAACCAACACAAATAAGAAACCAAGCACCACACCTGCAGTACCAAAAACAAAAACCAATGCACCAGCCAGTACATCCGATGTACAAACAACAACTGAGGAAGCAACCACCATGACTAATGCAACAAGCACCACAGCTGAAACAACTCCCACAACGACTGAAAAGCCTACCACCAGAACTAAAGCACCAACCACAACAACTGAAATGCCAACAAAAACAACCACTGATGCACCAGCCACTACAACTAACATACCAACAATGTCTGGAAAATCTACCACCACAACTGATGCATCAAACACCACTAAAACATTAGAAACCAAAATTCAAGGTATAACCAACACAAATAAGAAACCAAGCACCACACCTGCAGTACCAAAAACAAAAACCAATGCACCAGCCAGTACATCCGATGTACAAACAACAACTGAGGAAGCAACCACCATGACTAATGCAACAAGCACCACAGCTGAAACAACTCCCACAACGACTGAAAAGCCTACCACCAGAACTAAAGCACCAACCACAGCAACTGAAGCGAGAGCAAAATCGACTAAAGGACCAGCAACTGAAATGTCAATAACCAAATGTCTTGGACCAAACACCACAACTAAGGACCTAATCACCACAACTGAAGTGCAAAAAACAACAACTGATGCATCAACCTCAAAAACCAATGCACCAGCCAGTACAACTAATAAACCAACAACCTCTGGAAAATCTACCACCACAAATGATGCGTCAAATACCACTAAAACATTAGAAACCAAAATTCAAGGTATAACCAACACAACCAAGAAACCAAGCACCACACCTGCAGTACCAACAACAACAACCAATGCACCAGCCAGTACAACCGATGCACCAACAACGACGAAGCAAACACCATGACTAATGCAACAAGCACCAAAGCTAAAACAACTCCCACAACTGAATCAGCAACTAACACTTCCAAAACACCAATCACCACAACTGAAACAACTTTCACAAAAATTAAAGCAGCAACCACAACAACTGAAATGCCAACAAAAACAACCACTGATGCACCAGCCACTACAACTAACATACCAACAATGTCTGGAAAATCTACCACCACAACTGATGCATCAAACACCACTAAAACATTAGAAACCAAAATTCAAGGTATAACCAACACAACCAAGAAACCAAGCACCACACCTGCAGTACCAACAACAAAAACCAATGCACCAGCCAGTACATCCGATGTACAAACAACAACTGAGGAAGCAACCACCATGACTAATGCAACAAGCACCACAGCTGAAACAACTCCCACAACGACTGAAAAGCCTACCACCAGAACTAAAGCACCAACCACAGCAACTGAAGCGAGAGCAAAATCGACTAAAGGACCAGCAACTGAAATGTCAATAACCAAATGTCTTGGACCAAACACCACAACTAAGGACCTAATCACCACAACTGAAGTGCAAAAAACAACAACTGATGCATCAACCTCAAAAACCAATGCACCAGCCAGTACAACTAATAAACCAACAACCTCTGGAAAATCTACCACCACAAATGATGCATCAAATACCACTAAAACATTAGAAACCAAAATTCAAGGTATAACCAACACAACCAAGAAACCAAGCACCACACCTGCAGTACCAACAACAAAAACCAATGCACCAGCCAGTACAACTAATAAACCAACAACTTCTGGAAAATCTACCACCACAAATGATGCGTCAAACACCACTAAAACATTAGAAACCAAAATACAAGGTATAACCAACACAAACAAGAAACCAAGCACCACAACTGCAGTACCAACAACAACAACCAATGCACCAGCCAGTACAACCGATGCACAAACAACTGACGAAGCAAACACCATGACTAATGCAACAAGCACCAAAGCTAAAACAACTCCCACAACTGAATCAGCAACTAACACTTCTAAAACACCAATCACCACAACTGAAACAACTTCCACAAAAATTAAAGCAGCAATCACAACTGAAATGCCAACAACGATAACTGAAGTGCCAAAAACAACCACTGATGCACCAGCCACTACAACTAATATACCAACAACTTCTAGAAAATCTACCACCACAACTGATGCATCAAACACCACTAAAACATTAGAAACCAAAATTCAAGGTATAACCAACACAACTAAGAAACCAAGCACCACACCTGCAGTACCAAAAACAAAAACCAATGCACCAGCCAGTACAACCGATGCACAAACAACAACTGAGGAAGCAACCGCCATGACTAATGCAACAAGCACCAAAGCTAAAACAACTCCCACAACTGAATCAGCAACTAACACTTCCAAAACACCAATCACCACAACTGAAACAACTTCCACAAAAATTAAAGCAGCAACCACAACAACTGAAATGCCAACAAAAACAACCACTGATGCACCAGCCACTACAACTAACATACCAACAATGTCTGGAAAATCTACCACCACAACTGATGCATCAAACACCACTAAAACATTAGAAACCAAAATTCAAGGTATAACCAATACAACGAAGAAACCAAGCACCACACCTGCAGTACCAAAAACAAAAACCAATGCACCAGCCAGTACATCCGATGTACAAACAACAACTGAGGAAGCAACCGCCATGACTAATGCAACAAGCACCAAAGCTAAACCAACTCCCACAACTGAATCAGCAACTAACACTTCCAAAACACCATTCACCACAACTGAAACTACTTCCACAAAAATTAAAGCAGCAACCACAACAACTGAAATGCCAACAAAAACAACCACTGATGCACCAGCCACTACAACTAACATACCAACAATGTCTGGAAAATCTACCACCACAACTGATGCATCAAACACCACTAAAACATTAGAAACCAAAATTCAAGGTATAACCAACACAACTAAGAAACCAAGCACCACACCTGCAGTACCAAAAACAAAAACCAATGCACCAGCCAGTACATCCGATGTACAAACAACAACTGAGGAAGCAACCACCATGACTAATGCAACAAGCACCACAGCTGAAACAAGTCCCACAACGACTGAAAAGCCTACCACCAGAACTAAAGCACCAACCACAACAACTGAAGCGAGAGCAAAACCGACTAAAGGACCAGCAACTGAAATGTCAATAACCAAATGTCTTGGACCAAACACCACAACTAAGGACCTAATCACCACAACTGAAGTGCAAAAAACAACAACTGATGCATCAACCACAAAAACCAATGCACCAGCCAGTACAACTAATATACCAACAACTTCTGGAAAATCTACCACCACAACTGATGCGTCAAACACCACTAAAACATTAGAAACCAAAATTCAAGGTATAACCAACACAACTAAGAAACCAAGCACCACACCTGCAGTACCAAAAACGAAAACCAATGCACCAGCCAGTACAACCGATGCACAAACAACAACTGAGGAAGCAACCGCCATGACTAATGCAACAAGCACCAAAGCTAAAACAACTCCCACAACTGAATCAGCAACTAACACCTCCAAAACACCAATCACCACAACTGAAACAACTTCCACAAAAATTAAAGCAGCAACCACAACAACTGAAATGCCAACAAAAACAACCACTGATGCACCAGCCACTACAACTAACATACCAACAATGTCTGGAAAATCTACCACCACAACTGATGCATCAAACACCACTAAAACATTAGAAACCAAAATTCAAGGTATAACCAACACAACTAAGAAACCAAGCACCACACCTGCAGTACCAAAAACAAAAACCAATGCACCAGCCAGTACAACCGATGCACAAACAACAACTGAGGAAGCAACCGCCATGACTAATGCAACAAGCACCAAAGCTAAAACAACTCCCACAACTGAATCAGCAACTAACACTTCCAAAACACCAATCACCACAACTGAAACAACTTCCACAAAAATT